>CAMOHE010052707.1:0-176071 GCA_946598075.1 Artocarpus hirsutus | reverse complement strand
ATCCATTCCTTCCCTATGGAAGTTAGAAAAATAGTTCTCTAGAGTGATGATTCGAGGTTTGAACAGTAGAGTACTCGTTGATAATAAGATTATGAATTAACTGTTTATTAGAGAATTATTGGTACTCAAGGATAAAGATATAATAAGAGAGGCAAACAAAAATTGAACCTAGCTCTTATTATGAACTATTTATGGAGGACTGACTTATATGTAATGATTATATCAATGGACTACTCGTTTATTTTCTTTGAGTAATTTTACTATAACCTCAAGAGTTCAGTTTCAGGTTTTTAGTGGAGTAACACTGAAACTAATAAATTTGACACATTAATTAAAGAGTTTGATTAATTGTCAAATTTATTGGAGCTTGGGTTATAGGTCCATAGGTCCCCAATGCCACCTCTATAACACTATATTGGATTTATGCATAGAATGAATTATACATATTTAGTTTGAAATTATTGGATTTTGAATTAATTATTTCACACTTGAATTATTAATGTGACATAGAAAAATGTTCTCTGTGATACATAATATAATGTGATAAATGTTTTCACATTTTACTGAGCATTAGTTAATTAATTAATTGATTATATTTAAAATCTATTCTTAAATAAAAAAGATTTATTTTTGAATGTTAATATATATATATATTAGATTTGATTATATATTAATGTATATATATATAGAATACGTAAACATTTGTTTACGTTTTAAATATATATATAAGATTTTATAATATATTAATATATATATATATATATAAAACAAAAAAAAGGAAACGTATCATTACGTTTCTACTTTATATATATATATATAAAAAGAAAAAGGAATCACGTGATTTCGGATTTAAAAAAAAAAAAGGGATCACCTTTTATATATATATTATACATATCACTTTTAAGTGATTCGGGAAAGAAAAAAAAAAGGAAGGGGAAAGTAACAAGGTTACAATCAAGTAAAATATATCATTTTTTATATATTTGATATGGTGGTTATTTTAAATTGAAAGTCAATTACAACAAGTGACTAATGGCTCAGACATAAAAAGGAAGAGATAACAGTTATCTCGAGAGTTTTTTCATTCATATAATTTTTGCAAAATACTTAAAGAGAAAAACTGAGAGTTCTTTTCTAATAAAAAAAAAGTTTACTATCTCATGTGTTAAGTACATAACAGATTCAAAAAAGTGTGGAAAAAATTCATTCTTGCAGTTTGATGCCCACTCGTCTTTCCATTGGTGTGGAGGCTTGGATTGGAAGATCGTGGTGTTAAAGAGGAAAGCTAGGATACCCTGATAGTCTTCAAAAGGCTTGTAAAATTCCTAAAGCTTTCTATTATTAATTAAAATTGTATATATCTATTCCCGATAAACAAAGTTTTTAGAGAATTTTTGTTTGTCAACGATCCGCCTCTTCCGCTGCGTTTCCTATTTTAATTCTATCATTAGAATCTTCATCACAGGATTTCAAGCAGTTCGTAGGGAGTGAACAACCAAGTCCATATCACAATTCAAAATCTACGAGGAAAATGGCTTAGATTCAAATTCAGAAGTCAACTCAAATTCAAATAAATAAATTTGAGAATTTACAGTGGTTTACCTTAGTAAACACAACTCTCGTATAGATGAAACACTATAAACTCTTTTATTTATTTTATTTTTGCTATCGCACTCAATCGTTCTTATACAAACCAACTAGCATGAAGGACAATCGAATTTGTCTTTGTCCTTTGGTACAAATTAAATTGTAGAATTTTACTCTCATGCAATTAATATATTGGGAAGAAGATATGTTGGTATCGGTAAGAAGAAAGAGAGAAAATGTTTGACATGTAAAAGAAATTGTAATGTCAAAGATTAATTAAGTATTATTAGTACGTAATTTGGTGAATTAGTGTGCCTAATTTTAAATTAAGCATAATTTAATTTAGTGAATTAGTGTACCTAATTTTAAATTAAGCATAATTTAATCATTTTGTGTTATTATCTTCATCAATTATATTTTAATTATTTATTTTGTTGGTTTGTCTTAAACTTTGGTATTTTACTTTTAATTTATTTTTACGCATTTAACATATTTTAAGAAATTTGACTAATATTAGATTTTGTTAAAAAAAAAAGAAAAAAAGAAAGACGAAATTGTGTGCTTCTGAACACAGTTTCACTGTGAAATTACTTTCCCTCTTTGAGATGGAAACTTGATCTTATGCACTCTTTTTCTTCCCCTCACTCTCCACGTTACTCTCTCTCTCTCTTTCTCTTTCCCTCTCTTTGTATAACCCAAAGAACGCACCCACACACTCTCACACTCTTTTTTTCTCCCTCTTTTTCTCTCTACATAGCCAGAGAATACACACCCACCTTGTTTTAGAAGCTCAAGATTAGACCAAAATTTCCAGCTTCATTTCCAGTAGTGCAGGAGCTAAGGAATTGAATTCAAGTCACCAAGCTCCTTTCAAAGAAAACATTTCACTTGAGGTTAGCTCACTTCCCCACAAATTTTTCTTTAAAAATTAAACCTTGCGTGTTAGAATTTGGATATGAACAAAGTTAGGAAACATTTTGACAGAAATTGTATAATGATTGTAACTTCAAATCTATGTCTTATTTGAACAAAAATCCAGCTAAACTAAGTTTAACTTGCTTTCCTTGTTTTTTAGAATAAATTGCAAATTTGCATGAAAATTTATAGGAAAAGTGCATAAATGTGATCTAGTAGGTTATTCTAATATTTGAGTGTTACCCATACTCTAAGAACTGCAAACACATGTTAAATTGAGTTTTTGAGCTTGGGTTGGCCGAGAATTGAAATGTGAAATTTTCTACATTTTGACAGATGGGTAGGTCCAACTCGTCCTTTGGCAGGCTAGATTCAAACAGTTCGGTAGGCCGAATTCATTCTTCGGCAAGCTAAAATCAAACAGTTTGGCAGGCCAGACTCAAATGGTTAGTAGGCTGAACACTAGCGGTGTGGTAGGCCGATTGAGTAGAATAAAAATGGTTTTTTTTTTTTACTAGTTTTCATTGTTTAATGATAAAAATAGATTTTGACCCTATGACACGATTATATTGACTTTATTGGCGCATTAAGGCACCATGAAATAACAAACTAGTGTAGAATATTCTAAATTAGATATTAACATACCTAGTTCACGTTTAAGGTTGTTTGCGGTCTAAGGAGCCGATGTGTAGCAGACTGGGACTACAATGTATGTGCTATCAAGCAAGATAACAAGGTAGGACTCTACACCCTCTTCATTGTTAGCCATGATTTTAAAAGAGTTTTGGCTACAACATATTTTTCGAAAAATGTTTTTAAGGAATGATTGTGATGTATTTACTTAATTATTTTTAGTGTTTGTTGAATAATAAAATGATTTTAATGAACTGAATAATGAATGTAAATGAGTAAACAATAATATAAGACTCAAGTAATGATCTATGTTCCATAAATATTTAGCACTGAACGAGACAAAAACTCCATTCGAAATGAGACATTAGTGCATGATGCCACGTACGAAGATCGGGTCCTATAGAGAGCAACCTTGAGGGCAGGTTTTGAAACCTAACTAGGCCACTACGGTGGTGAATTAGTTGGCTTTGCACAAGATAAAAATAAACTTAATTATAGGAGACCTTTGGACTGGAATGGTAAGCATGTAATTAACTTAATTTATTTATCGTCTTTTATAGTTTTTGCATTAATAAACGTTTTGTTAATTTAAATTAATGTTTTTAAAATCTAAGTCCTAATGAGTCTTTCGTTCATAGTTTTTTTGTTTTAAAATTCCTTCCCTCTAGGTGGTTTGCAGCATACTACCGATTAGGAAGTTGTTGATTGCACGTGTGACCATAGGAGTTTTAATTTAATTTATCTACTTATTTAATTAAGGCATGTAATAGATGGATATTATTTATTTTTGGTTGGACTATGGTTTGTATTTCATTTATGTTGGTACTATGTTTGTGCACAATGTGGGCCCGGTGTAGTTGGACTCGTTCTTGCTGATTTTATATATTAATTTAAATTAATTTAATGGTAATTCATGAAATTGTTCATTAAGTTTTTAATACACCACAATTATCTAAAAAGTTTTAAATTTATCACATTTTTATAAAATGACCCAAAGTACATTTTCTTAAATTACCAAATAATTAATAGGCAAGTTTAGTTAAATCTTATTTAATTAATTTAATTAAATTGCCAAATCACCACTCGAGTTTAGGTTCATAACAGATTTTGGTATCCAAGCCCTAGGTTTTGGACCTTGGGAATTATGTACACATAGACACGATAATGAAAACCACCGACAGTCCAATTTTATTTTCATAATTAAGAGAATGACACTAAGGCATTGTTCAGCTGCTACTGATGCAAATTCCACAAACGACGATGGCACGATGGAAGCTATGTTTGCTGCTTTCCGATAGATGGCAGCAAGAGTATAGTGTGAGGCTGAGGCGAGACACTATTTCATGGAGTTTCGACACGTGTCTATTTCAACTTTTGATAGAAAAGGAGACCTACAGGCAGCCAAATAATGGTTCAATTCAGTGGTAAAGCATCTAGATACACTTGGAATACCAACAAAGTACTGAGTTTAATTCGTAGCTTACAAACTGGAAGGAAGTGCAAACACTTGGTGGAAGCAGGCCAAACATATAGAAAACAATAAAAACATCGACTGGGACAAATTCAAGAAGTTATTTTATGACTGCTACTTTCTATAGGGGGTACAAAGACCAAAAGATCACTGAATTCTATTGATTAGAACAAGGCGACATGACAGTTCAAGAAACAAGGCGAAGTTCAGTGAACTGGCCAGATTCGCTTCATCCGCCATGGGTTTTGAGCAGGAAAAATGTATCAAGTTTTAAGAGGAACTTAAAGGATCTATCCGATGACATTTAGTTCCCTTGCAATTCTGGGATTATGGGGAGTTGGTATTGTTAGCCTCGTTAGTGGAAAGCGACAATGCTACTAACTATGAGAACAAAGTGAGGACCTCAAGCGGGCCCCAAAGGAACAATAGGAGAGCCAACGTAACCGTCAGAGTCAAGTGAAGAATTAGCACGGCAATATGAATAATGGGAGTATCAGTTTTTCAGGTAGCAGACGAAGCAATCCTTATAACTTCTATTGTCACTTTTGCTAGCAATCAAGACTTATTAAGAGGAATTGCCCAATAAGGAATTCTTGACAAGAATCCTAGACCGAAGAGGGCATAAGCTGTCAGTCCTAAGCTTAGTCCTTAGCTCAGCCTCAATAAGTTCCTCAGCTGTAGTTTCACCACTTCACTCCTCAGCAGATGAACTATCCAGCACAAGGTTATTAGTCGTCGAGTTTTCAGAAAAACTTTCCATAGTTTAGAGCACCCAGTCCAGCTAGTGTGCAGCCTCCTCCGCCACAACAATATCGGCCGACAAACCATAGACCCAGCAATGCCAACAGAGGAAAAGGAAAAGCTTCAGCTTAAATCCACACCATGACTACAGGAAGTTCTGGCACTCATGCCAGTAATACAGTAGTTGACGACCCGATTCTTGTTTCATAGTCTTTAGCTCATGACTTGTTTGATACTAGTGCCATGTATTCTTTCTTTTGGAATTTATTTGTAAATGCCTTAGGATTAGAGATAGAGGAATTTAATGAACCCCTAATAACTACCTCACCTAGGGCCGGCAATATGGGTTGCGACACGACAACACGACACGAATCTGACATGATATTTCATGGGTTAGTGTCAAAAAATTTGACCACGGGTCATTTTAGTGTCGACCTGAAACTAACTCGTCAAAAAATAGGTCATGTTTGAATCAACCCGTCTGACATGAAAATGACCCGTTTCTGAGCCGTATTTAATTAATTAAATTTTAAAAATTTAATATTATTTCATATATAGAATATAAGCCCTTAAAAGATCAAACCATGCTTCTCTTATCACTTATCTTCTTGTTGAAGTGGTATAAAACTCTTCTAATTTTATTTTTTTTAATATTATATATATTAATGTCGGCGGGTCACAGTCGAGTTGCGGGTCATAATCAGATTACGGGTCAAAAACGGGTCACGGGTCGTATTTTTTGACACTGTGCATAAGAAACGGGTTGACACGGGTCGTGTTCGTGTCAACCCGTATCAAAACGGGTCGTGTTTGGGTTGAGAAATCTCAACCTGTTCGTGTCACGGGTCGGGTTAGTATCGACCTATTTTTGTAAAAATTAACTCCAACCTGACACGAACCCGACCCGTCAACCCATTTTGCCGCCCCTAACCTCACCCTTGGGGTGAGTGTATGTAGATATCATGTGTAAATCCTATAAAATAATGATTAGGGGTGAGATTTTGAGAAATAATTTGATTGTAATCCTCATGAGTACTTGCGATGTAATCCTAAGAATGGATTGGTTATCTCATTATAATGCCATTGTAGATTATCACTCTAGAAAAGTAACCTTAGTGACTGATAGGGGAACAATAATCACCTATCAAGGTGGTGATGATCGAGTAATAAGTGAACAATTCATGAAAACATGTTTTGGAGGACGAAGAAACTTAGCTTGTTACACACTTCTTTTAAACCTAGAGGAAGAGACATAGTAATATTGGTGGTTGACGAGTTTGATGATGTTTTTCTCAATAAGTTACCTAGATTATCACCACATCGAGAGATTAAATTCAAAATCAAGTTACTCCCTAAGACCGCTCTGATTTCTATAGCACCATATCGAATGGCACTGACAAAGATGAAGGAATTAAGGAAGTAAATTCAGGAACTTATAGATAAAGGATACATCTAGAACAATACGTCACCATGGGGTGCGCCTATTTTGTTTGCTAAGAAACATGACGGTACTCTCAGGTTGTGTATTAATTATAGACAGTTGAATTGGGTCATAAAGAAGAACAAGTATCTACTGCCAAGAATCGATAAGCTATTCAATTAGTTAGGAGGTTCTTGGTATTTTTCAAAGATAGACTTGCATTCAAGATATCACCAGCTCGAATTAAGAAAGAGGATATTCCAAAGACGACCTTTAGGACCTAGAATGGACACTTCGAGTTTTGATAATGCAGTTCAGACTAACAAATGCCTCTGTGGCTTTCATGGATTTGATGAATAAGATTTTTAGGCCCTATTTAGATCAGTTTGTAATTGTGTTCATCAATGACATATTGATCTATTCTAAGACCTAGAGGAGCATATGAATAACACCTAAGAATTGTACTTCAAACTCTATAGGAACATCAGCTATATGCTAAAAGGGAGAAGTGTGAGTTTTGGTTGATCAAAGTCAAGTTTCTAAGACACGTCTTCTCTGAACAAGGTATTTAAGTGGATCCTTCCAAGATAGAAACAGTGGTGCAATGGGAACGACTAAGGAACATGGCAGAAATCTGTAGCTTCTTAGGACTCGAAGAATACTATGAAAAATTTGTGCAAGACTTCTTGAAAATAGTAGCTCTATTGACACGATTGGTTAAGAAAGACATTCGGTTTGAATGGGATACAGAATGTGAGTATGTCTTCTAAGAGTTGAAGACCCGGTTGACCATCGCATTAGTGCTAATCATATCGAGTAGTGACAAGCCCTACGAAGTCTACACTGACGCGTCAGGATGCTAACTAGATGCGTATTAATACAACACTGATGGATTATGGCATATGGATCATGACAGCTAAAACCACATGAGCAGAGCTACCCCATTCACGATTTTGAACTCGTAGTAGTAATTCATGCATAGAAGATCTGGGGGTGTTATTTATATAGAGCGGCATTTCAGGTTTTTCTTGAATCACAAGAGTCTAAAGTATTTGTTCACTCAAAAAGGTCTAAATTTAAGGCAGCGAAGATGGATGAAATTTATGGATGACTACGACTTCATGCTACATTATCATCTAGGGAAAGCTAATGTGGTGGTAGATGCACTCAATAAAAAATCTTCTAAAATCCTTTCTTGTTTAGCATTTAAGGATTGGAAAAGAGATGCTATAGTAAGCGAGTATAGATCATAGTATTACGAAGATTGCAGCCAAGTTTTGGTATACCACATGAAATCTACCCCAGCACTTGATCAAATGGTGAAGTAGAATCAACAACAGGATCAACACCTTCAGGAAATTTGGACGCGGATATAGAATGAGGAATAGCTTGATGAATGGGAAATACATGCAAATGGATCACTATATTTCTAGAAACGTTTGGCATTACCTGCAATAGAAAAAGTGACAAATGCTATGATGGATGAAGCACACAAATCCTAATATGCTATTCATCTAGGAAGAACGAAGACATATCGTGATTTGAAAGGACAATATTGGTGGAGAGGTATGAGAAAGGATGGTCTAGAATACGCCACAAAGCATATGACTTATCTTTAGCTGAAAGCTGAACATCAAAAGCCCGCTAGACAACTTCAATTGCTTCCCATTCCAAGGTGGAAGTGGGAGCACATTACAATGGATTCCTTATCGGTTTACCAAGAACGGAGCAGAAGCACGATGCAATCTGGGTCATTGTGGATAGAGTGACAAAATCAGCACATTTCATACCTTTTAGATCGACGTGCTCAAGGAAAGTCCTTAGAGAATTATATCTTAAGAATATAACAAGATTGTATGGAGTTCCATTGTCTATTACTTCTGATAGGGATACCTAGTTTAACGCCAAATATTAGAGAAGTTTCCAAGAAGCACAGGCATGGATTTGAATTTCAGCATCGCTTTTCATCCTCATACCAATGGACAATCCAAGTGAGTTATTTAGATTCTTGAGGACACGTTATGTGCTTGTATATTGGACTTTGGCAGAAACTAGAAGCGGCACCTATATTTAGCTGAATTTGTGTGCAACAAGAGTTACTAAGCAAGTATAGGTATGGCATCATTCGAGGCACTTTATTGAAGACCGTTTTGATCACTAGTTTGTTGGTCAAAACTAGAAGATAGGATCGTTGTCAGACCTGATGAGATTCATGAGAGTCATTAGAAGGTTATCGTGATTCGAAATTGATTAAAAGCTACCCAAAGTTGATAGAAAAGTTATGTTGACAAGACACACTGACCTTTGGAGTTTGAAGTAGGTAATTTTGTTCTCTTAAAGGTTTCACTATTCAAAGGGATTACACGTTTTAGTATAAGTAGGAAACTTGCATTGAGGTATGTTAGACTGTTTAAGATTACCCACCGTGCCGGTGCAATCGCTTACTGACTTTATTTCCCTTTTGAGCTTTCTCATGTTCACAACATGTTCCACGTGTTGATGCTTTGAAAATGCCTGCTCGAGCTTAGCAAATTTGTTTCATTCTATGATGTACCGATATTGGAGGACAGGACCTACAAAGAGGTGCCAATGTAGATCATTGATCAAAAGGTAATAAGTTTAAAATGTTGTGACATACCATAAGTGAAGGTATTGTGGCAGCACCACGGAGTTGATGAGGCAACATGGGAGTTAGAATCGATAATGCAAGAATTGTACCTGCATTTATTTTGTTTTTGAGATGATTCCTAATTTCGAGGATGAAATTTCCTTTACGGGAGGAGAGCTGTAATGTCCAAGGATTAATTAAGTGTGATTAGTATGTAATCTAGTGAATTAGTCGGCCTAATTTCAAATTAAGCATAATTCCATCATTTGTGATATTATCTTCATCAATTATATTTTAATTATTTATTTTGTTGGTTTGTCATAAACTTCGGTATTTTACTTTTAACTTATTTTTAAGCATTTAACATATTTTAACAAATTTGAACAAAATCAGATGTTGTTAAGAAAAAAAGAAAAAAAAGAAAGATGAAAATGTGTGCTGCTAAGCACGGTTTCACTGTCAAACTACTTTCCCTCCTTGAGATAAAAACTTAACCTTACCCACTTTTTTTCTTCCACTCATTCTCCATGTCACACACACTCTCTCTTTCCCTCTCTCTGTATAACCCAGAGAACACACCCACACACTCTCACACTCTTTTTTTCCCTCTCTTTCTCTCTGTATAGCTAGAGAACACACACCAGCCTTGTTTTAAAAGCTCAAGATCAACCAAAATTTCCAGCTTCGTTTCTAGTAGCACAGAAGCCAAGGAATTGAAATCAAGTCACCAAGCTCCTTTCAAAGAAAACATTTCACTTGATATTAGCTCCTTTCCCCACAAATTTTTCTTTAAAAATTAAACCTTGCATGTTACAATCTGGATATAAATAGAGTTAGGAAACGCTTTGATTGAAATTGCATAATGATTTTTAACTTTGAATCTAAGTCTTATTTGAGCATAAATCGAGGTAAACAAAGTTTCACTTTTTTTCCTCAATTTTCAAAATAAATTGCAAATTTGCATGAGAATTTATAGGAAAAGTGTTTAAATGTGATCTAGTATGTTATTCTACCCTTTTTGAGTGCTACCCATGCTCTGAGAACTGTAAGCACATGTTAAATCGAGCTTTGAGCTCAAATTTGCATGAGAATTTATAGGAAAAGTGTTTAAATGTGATCTAGTATGTTATTCTACCCTTTTGAGTGTTACCCATGCTCTGAGAACTGTAAGCACAGGTTAAATCGAGCTTTGAGCTCAGGTGGGCCGAGACTTAAAATTTAAAATTTTTCAAATTTTGACAGATCGGTAAGCCGAACTCATCCTTTGGCAAGCCAGATTCAAACTGTTCAGCAGGCCAGATTTAAACAGTTCTGCATGTCGGACTCAGATGGACGGTAGCCTGAACACTAACAGTTCAGTAGGCTAGACCTGAGTGGTTTGAAGGTCGACTAAGTTGCATAAAAATAGTAGTTTTTCACTAGTTATCACCATTTAATGATAAAAAGTGATTTTGGCCTTGTGACAAGATTATGTAGACTTTAAACGTACACTAAGACACTATGAAATAACATACAAATGTAAAATACTCTAAATTAGATATTAACATACCTATTTCAGTCTAAGGTTGTTTGCGTTTTTGAGGAGCTGATGTGTAGCAGACCGAGAGCGTGGTGTATGTGCTATCAAGCTAGATAACGAGGTAAGACCCTAGACCTTCTTCATTGTTAGTCATGATTTTAAAAGAGTTTTGGCCACAACATATTTTTCTAAAAATGTTTTTAGGGGATGATTGTGATGTATTTACTCAACTATTTTTTAGTGATTGTTGAATAATAAATGATCATAATGAATTGAATAATAAATGTAAATGAGAAAACTTGGTAATATGAGAGTTAAGAAATGATCTAAGTTCCATAAAAATTTAGTACCAAACGAGATAAGAACTCTGTTTGGAATGAAACATCAGTGCATGATGTCACCTACAGAGAACGACCTTGGGGGTAGATCCTAAAACCCAACTGGACCACTACAGTAGTGAATTAGTTGGCTTTGCACAAGATAAAAATAAACTTAGTATAGGAGACCTTTGGACTGGAATGGTAAGCATGTAATTAACTGAATTTATTTACTGTCTTTTATAGTTTTTGCATTAATAAAAGTTTTATTAATTTAAATTAATGTTTTTAAAATCTAAGTTATATTGAGCCTTTCACTCACACCTTTATTGTTTTAAAATTTGCCCTACCCCCTTTAGGTAGTTCGTAGTATACCGCCGACTAAGACGCTTTGATTGCACGTATGATCGCAGGAGTTTTAATTTAATTTATTTGCTTATTTAATTAAGGCATGTAATAGATGGATATTATTTATTTTTGATTGAACCGTGGTTTGTATTTTATTTATGTTGGTACTATATGTGTGCACAATGTGGGCCCAGTACAGCCCGACTTGCTCTTGCTGATTTTATATATTAACTTAAATTAATTTAGTGGTAATTCATGAAATTGTTCATTAAGTTTTTAATAAACAATAATTATCTAAAAAGTTTTAAATTTATCATATTTTTATAAATGACTCAAAGAACATTTTTTTAAATTACCAAATAATTAATAGGTAAGTTTAGTTAAATCTTATTTAATTAATTTAATTACACTGTCACGTCACTATTTAAGTTTGAGTTTGTGATAGAAATTTGTAATAATTTTTCTTTCGTAATAAAAATTATTCTGATGTTGATAATTAAAAAGAAAATTATACTATATATATATATATATATTATAAAGAAGTATATATATATATATTATAAAGAAGCACAAGCATAGCACCCTCAGCAGACAAAAGAAGCATAAAATATGGCAGGCAAGATTGGGGATGGAGCTGGACTAGAGTGTCGACATTTTTCAAACAATTTGCTCCAATCTGATTGTACGGACGGTTTATATGAGCTACACGCCTAAATCTTCCTCCGAATGAGTACACAATGTCCTCATCTTGTATCTAGGCTCGTTGTCGCCTGACATGCTCATGTGTAACTACCAAACTAACCCCAAATGTTTTCCAAAAATTAAATAGAGTAGAAAAATATTACCACTGCGATCACATCAACTGGCGCATGCATATGATGTTCCTCTAAAAATAAATGATGTATCAGTTTCATTGCATAATTATCCGACTTCATTTTGTCATTAATAAGCAAAAATAAAAGTACTAAATTTATTTATTTATTTTTTTTGATAAAGACCCTCAAAGAGAAATTGAATGTAGCCAGAATGGATGTCCCACGCGCACATGATACATGTATGGAACAACTAAAAGTTTCTCGAATTCATTTCCATTGTTATGCGTGTTTCTTAAAATCAGGGATTAGTTTTTTTTCTTTTTTGAATTGAGGGATATTTCCTTTTTTTTTTGTTTAATTTTAGAAAAAAATTTAAACTCTTTATCTTTAAATAAAGTCATGTATAGTTTTATTGTTAAACAAGTATTTGCTAGACGAGTATTTCCTTTGTATACTTTAAATATTTCACATATTTCTTTATTTCATAAAAATGTTTTGTTATTTTATACAAGTGATTCGAAGTATAACCCGATCGCAATAAAACCTCCCTATTTGTCTCCTTGTGGCCATGTTTGTATGTGGAAGACATATACAAACACAAATAAAAAAAGATATATAAATAACTAAAGGTCATTTTAGTAATAGCATGTATCTCGACACTTAAATATAATTAAAAGGCTTTAACAACATGATACATCATTGATGTGTATATGTATATATAACCCTAAAAGGAACTGTTTAAACTACCAAGGCATTTTCAAAAGGGTATAACTTGTTTACCTTGTCATGCTAAGAGGATCGAAGAAAGTTAAAGAAGAAAATGCCAAGATCTATCAAGGACGCGGTTTCCATGTTGATGTACGTAATTCTGAGAAAGAACATCCAAATCTTCAGTGAATTTGCAGTGTTGCTGGTGGATTTTGTGTCCGTTTTAATGTCAACGGTCCAGTTTTCAGGCTTGCTTTTCCGGCGAACGACGACGAGGGTTTCGATAAGATACTCTTCTCCCATGTCTTCCATGATCGCTCGACATGATCGCTGAGCCATGTACGTAGTTCATTCTATGTTCTCGGCTCGTGCTATGAATGGTTTTGTTGAAAATTTGGATATGTAATAATTATAAATCCCAGAAATGCTTTTTTTTTCTTGTGGATTAATGATTTCTAGAGTTTTACTTTATGATTATAACCAGATCGATCAAGTATGATTTTAAATAAGAAAAAGGTAAACTTTTGAAACTGTTATTACACAAGTACATAATCTCGTCTCTGTAAATCTAGCTATGACTAGGCAAAAAGATTTATCAAATATGTAATTATCACATTAAAAACAAGATTTTGTTTTTTTGAAATGAAAGAAACAAGAATATTTTGTTTAGCCAAAAAGTAAAATAATGTGGAGAAATATTCAACTTATCTCCAGTTAAATAACTCAATTGTTAATTAGGTTGTTATTAGAAGTACTAACTTGTTCCCTGGAAGATTCAAAAATTGGCTAGGAAAAAATAATTTAGTACTGCCCTCAAGTTTAATGCGTGGAATGCTTTCATTGCCTATTACAGATTAGACACTTTCTATAATTTTTAAGTCATTTGGTTGCTTAAGCACATCGAGTTTAATGAAAAGCAAGTTTGAGCAATCAGCAAATGTCTTCGATCAAGTAAGACTGCTCAAGAAATGACTTTGCCGGAAACTATCAAACTATTATAGTGATCATCTTGGAAATACCTTCTTTTCTTTTTATTTTTCCCCTTTTTTTTAGATTAAAAGGTCAATGGGTTATTTCCAAATATAACACTAAAAAAAATTTTAATGGCAGAACTTAAACACTTTTTTTTTTTTGAGTAAAACGACTGGATTTTATTAATTAGCCAAATCAGCTATCACAATAGAAGAAACAAAAATAAGGAACATAGTACGTTACAGTAATATCATGACCACTCTTAAAACGGAGTTTGCTAACGGGTGAACAATTATATTCTCTTGATGGGAGACAAGGTTGCGGGACTTCCATTTCTAACACTTACACATTAGCAACTGTGGACCCTATATACATACGTATCAAAATCACCCTAATTAATCTCCCAGTTGCTATATGAATCATAATGCTAATTATCATTGGTACTTATAACAATTACTACTTGAAAAATGAAATTAGTTTTTTGTGAACATAACGACACTCTGCTAAGTTATCTTTCACTTATTATGAAACAAAAACAAATCTGCAGCTTTGTGGTGCCTTTTCGGATTGTTCCTGAAGTAGGAGAAATTAGCCATATTAGTTGTTTTTATATTTTAGCATGATTTTGTTTTTAGTTTATTGTTATATGATTACTATGTCATTTATCTTAGTGTATTTTTTTGCCGCTTTGTTGGAGGACTATAAATATCTTTATAAGCTAATTATAATAGTTAGAATAGAATATTGAGTATTGAATACAATTTGAGTGTTTTCTCTTCTAGTTAAGGATTTCCCTTTAAGGGGTCTTTTCTTAAGTGGATTCTCAAATTCTCCATCCGGGTAAGGCCGACAAAACTCTTTCTTCCTAATTCCGCTACATTAGTTCCCTTGTATCTAGAGTAGCTAATTCTGTTAATTGCCCATGCTTTAGCTAATTTTGTTTTTGAGAATGATGGAGTGCTGTATTGTTAAGAGGCTATTCCTTGTTGGATTGGCTCTTAATTTGCCTTAGCCGATATGGCTTAATAAAATACCAGTATTTTCCCTAAAAAAGAAAAAAAAAGGGTCTAGTTAATGGTTCCCTCAAAAACATAATCCAACTATCTTTTTAAGGATCCTCACTTTAAAATTGGGGAAAAAAAAATTGAGTTGCCCTTTAAGTATTAGCACCCATAAACGAGATTGTATTGTGTATAGATTCAAGCTAATATTAAAGCCCTAGAACAAGACTGCAGCTTGTTCATAAAAAGAGAGAGAGACAGGGATATATGGAAGTTTAAATGAAGAATTATAAATGGAATGCTTGTTTACTTTTTGTCCTTAATTATCATTTTTAAAAAAAGAACAATTAATCTGATAATGAATGCTCAAATGTTTAAACATAATGCAATAAGTTGTTCACCAAATGGTCATTGTTATAATTACGTTGCGGTCATATGGGACTAAATTCGACTTATTGATATACGTTTATGTGAGCTCTAATTTTCTGAGGGGAAACAAAGTAACATAAAAGAAGAAAGTAGAGTTCAAGATAAGAATGCATATTATTTTGACTCATATAGTGATAATGATACTCACTAAATGTGATTTTTTTTTCTTTTGATTTTCAATCAAAGGTTTAACGGTATGATGCATTCTTCTTATTCTTCTTCTTCTTCCTCCTCCCTCCTCTCCTCCTCCTCCTCTTCTTCTTTTCTCTTCTCTTCTTTTCCAAGGAAATGATATAATACATTCTCATGTTAAAGATAAATTTAGAGGAACATGATAGAACCTGAATAGTAATTATTATATTGATCTTAAGATAATCATATCAATGACTGTTTATTATCAACTTCAGCTTGATTATATATGTTTATATATATTTGTGCATTCGTTAGAATATATATATATATATTTTGCGAGTATTATTGACAAAAAGAAAACAAACATTCTAGCTATAACTCTTATAAAATAGTTGAAAACTCAACTTTGATAATTATTGTTGGTTTGCATGAAACAGTTTAAGTAAAAAATTAAAAGACAAGGACCATTTCATGATGCTATATACAACAATTGTATAAAACTTAAACTCTGATGCTATATACAACAATTGTATAAAACTTAAACTTATGAGTTTGGCAAGGTTCTGGATGATCAAACGTTTTGTTGGAAATCTAGCATGAAGACTTGAAGCATGTAATGAAATGCGCTTTCCTTAAAGCGTTATTTGTCCCCTCTCATTGAGATTGCTTATAGAAATTACTTTGTAAATCGCTTCTAGGATATGACAAGCCTATGAATTTGTTTATGTACTAAGCAATGATGAAGAAACACTGGAAAATTTGAACACAGCTTTTGAGTGAGACAAATAACGCGAAAAAATAGAGAGTAAATTCACTCTGATTACTTTTTTAATTTATAATTAAAAGACAACTGTTGATTACAAAATTTACAAATAATTGCCACCTATTTAGAAAGATTACAACCTTTTTGATTAGTCAATTTGAATTTCGCATCGTTTCTGAAATGTTTATCATCTTTTCAAAATGAATTTAAATTATTTCAAAATATCAATCTAAAAATAAAATAAAAATTAAATTCAAATTTAATAAAATAAAATAAAATAAAACATTATTTTTATAGGTGCCACGTGTCACAAACTCAAGCGCTTAGGCCTATGTGCCCAAGTACCAAGTGCGCCTTTATAGTCTCACTATATGCCACACATACGTACGGGCTTTAAGTGAGGCTTAAGTATACAAATCATTAAGCCTTTCAAAAGGGTAATAGTCTTATAAAGTCCTACAAGCCTTTATAAGTTTCTCATGTGGGACTATTGGTTGTCACAACACTTAACAATTCCAACACATTTTAAATCCTTTAGGTCTTCCTCACTATTCTTTTCATTCTAAATTAACTAGTGTATGGGCCCCAGTGAACCTCCTAGGATGATCTCCTATCAATCCTCCTTTGTAAAGGTTCTCAAAAGATTTAAAGGGGAAAGTTCAAGAACATTGGACAAAGGTCAAAGAAAAGTCTACTAAAAATTAAACCTCTATGCCACTCACAATCGGTGATGTGTACATCATCCTCTTAGTAGGAGGATGACACGTGTCACTCTTTTCTTTTTCTGTGTATTTAAAATCCATCTAATGCCTATATGAGATTCTATTTAGATTCAAACTAAGATATTGTTTCTTTTAATAATTAAAATAATTTTTTTTAAGATTATCTCAATTATTTATTATATCTAATAAAATAAATAATTAAAGGGCGATATCTATTTTAACATTTAAATAGATATTTTTTTACATATTGATAATCATTATATCACATGAAAATCATGTGATATAATTATGTTATCTGCTCATGGAAAATACATTCACTATGCCACTATGGTATAGTGTTGGCGCCACATACATGCGCTGTGTGAATTTTCAAATCAGCCCTTACTAAAATAAAATCATGCAAGAAATTTCCTTTTTTTCTTTTGAGAAATATTATGAAGCTAGCAAGGAAACTTGGTCGACATATAGATTAATTTAAACTCCAATAATTATTTATTACCTATTTATCTCATAATTAAATCAATAATAATTATTTACTCTAGTCTGTGCCACTATTGGAGACCAAAGACGCACTCTTCAATTTTATATATAAATTTTATGGAACCTTAAACATTAAATGATAACAATAAGGTCATCCATTAACATAATCATTTACCATGTGATTTTATCTTCAACAATAATATTCATAATTAGAGCTAAGTTTATAATTTTCGTGCAACCTCTCTAATTATCTCTTTATTTATGAGTAGCATAATGGGGCACTTATTTATGAACAAAACATAAATATGGATTTTGGGTCATATTTGTATTCTATTTCAAATATATTAATATTATCTAAACATGCTGTTAAGTAGGTGGTGTGGCTACCACATATGTAAATATCTAGTAGTTCTAGCTATCTATAATATTATGTCTCACACATTAACAATTAGAAGAAAATAATAGATAAGAAATTGTAGACAATAGCATATTTTAGCAATTGTTGAATAAATAATATCAAATGTTATAAAAATATAAAATAAATAGTAGATTTAAACAAATCAATATTATAAAGTAATTAAAAATAAAAAATGCCCCTATAGTATCTGAATATTTTCTCTCTCTTCTTTCCTTTCTTCCTTGTCTATTTCTCTCTCCTCATTTCTTTCTCCTCTGGCTCTCTGTCTCTTTTCTCTCCATCTCTCTATTTTTCTCTTGTTGTCAGTGTCGCCAAGCTCGTCGAAGTCACAAAGAGCCAAAAAATTACTAACAACAAAGAAAATCGTTGAGCTCACAACGTAGGTATGACATTTGCTATAACACCCATTATTTTTAATAGGTATAATTATGTTTAATTTGACTATTAGCGTGCCAATTTAAATTTTGTACAAGTTTGTAGCATCAAAATTTATACCATATTAATTATTCTACGTATTTAAAATTTTCTTACACCTAATTAACAAAATTATGAAGATGCCTTGAACTTCCATTTATTTATTAAAATACCATTTAGCATTTTTTGCTCAAAGTCTTCTCCGCCCTCCCCCTCACATTTGGACTACGTACTCAAGGGGAAGCATCCTATGCTTCCTCGTTTTCTTTAATTTTCTCTTCCTCTCAATTTTCTTCACTCCTCGTGCATGTCCCTCTCTACATCTCTTTCTTTTTCTTCTCTTTCATTCTTTTTCTTTCCCTCTTCATTTCTTTTTCTATTGTTTCTCCTCACCCATGGCTATCTAGAAGCAAGAACATCAAAGAGACCAAACTACCAAAACTTCACCCATTTTTACCAAAAATCACAAAAATGACCTCCCACAAACTCATAAATCAAGGCAGCTCAGAGGTTTTCAAGATCAAACAATACTTTTGAGTTAAGTTTTGGGGTTAGATTTTCAAAACATAAACTTTGATTTAAATTATGATTTTAGTATGAAAAATTGTTAGAAATTAGTTTATGATAATTATAAACTGTTTAAGCATTATTTTTATACTTAGAAAAAATGATGTTACTTTAGTTGTGCCAATGATACGATGCCATTTCACTGTAGATTGCACTGTTTTACTATAGCATACGCTAATAAATAAATTGACATAATGATAAGTTTGAACGGTGATATTGTTAGGAAAATTTCTAACTATATATGACATAAGTAGTTCAAGGTAATTGGAGCATACATGGTATTGGTGACAAGCTAGAGGTTATTAGTAGATTATTTTCTAAAGAGGTAGGAATTCTATTACTTAATTTTGTGAGGTTTTATTTAATTAAAATTGATTATTTGGTTTGCAAGATAACTTATATATTATTTCATAAATATTATTATATGTATATTACTTGGAAATGCAATACTTTAGACCCATCCTATAATGTACAAAGAGATCAGATGATTTGACATGTTTTAACACAATTTTGGGAAACATGGTTAGATAATACATACTCCATACACATCGATAAGCAAATAAGAGGATGGTGAGATGTGAAAAGGACGGTGGTTTTGTCTTTAGGCATGTATACCCTAAAAGGTAAATAGGGGGAGGCTTAGGCGTTCTCTTGAGTCGAAAGTCCTAGAATGCATTGTATAAGAAACGCTTTGGTGAGGATTCAAGACTTGATGTTCTCTCACCATGAACTCATGGTTAAGTGTTTTGAGTTGTCAAGCGCGCCCTTTGGAGATTACGTTAAGTAGAGAAACATAATTCTCAATTTTCATTATGGACATCGAAGAACATTATTTAATTATGAGCTATATTATTAGTTATAGAAACATGGTAAGGTTTATTTATAAGGTATCCATCAGATATAAACATAATGGAATTGTTATAAAATAAATAATATTGTTGGATAATAAACTAATCTTGTAGGTGTTAATATGGTAAATTACAAAATCTAAAGGTGATTAATGATTTTCCTATTAGGCATGTCGATGCTCATTCCCTACTATTTTTACTTCTTAGATAGAGTCTAATATAACCTATCTGACAAGAAGTAGATGACAACATTGTTCAAGATGTATTGGAGTTTCTTTTAATTTTATTGTTTTCATTTGATCATGTAAGACTCTTAAACTTTAGTGTTGGTTGTGTTAAATTATCTATTAATTGGGAACTATATAATGATCATAATGGTTGTATTTTTAATATTTGGTGCTACACTAAACTGTGGATTGGTATTTCAAATATATTCTAGTTTTGTTTTAATCTAAAGACCCATGAGCATTGTTTTAAATGATTTAAAACGATATTGTAAAATTTAATTATATTTACTAAATATTACTAACCTCCACTTAGGGGTGTTACATTTGCTGCTCGTCTAATTTCCATCACTGCTTTGTCACATATGGCAACCACAAGTGATTATCCATCTCGAA
Source organism: Artocarpus hirsutus (assembly GCA_946598075.1). Classification (NCBI taxonomy): domain Eukaryota; kingdom Viridiplantae; phylum Streptophyta; class Magnoliopsida; order Rosales; family Moraceae; genus Artocarpus; species Artocarpus hirsutus. The sequence continues at coordinate 155,623 of CAMOHE010052707.1, read as the reverse complement.
CCTTCTTTCCACCACGTTGAGGCTCTCCCATTGAAGATCATCTAGGACAACGATTTGAGCATGACGATTTTGTAGGCTCTCCATGGCATGGTTCTCGGCGATGACAATTCTCTGCTTTGTTGTTCACTAAGGTGTTGTGCTCCCCGAAGGTGGAGGAGCTGAAGTCAATGGCCGAGATTCAACGGTAGTGAAGATCAACAGTAAAGTCCAGGTTCAAAGGCTGCCTCTTGTGAGGACTTCAAGGGTTGAGTTTAGGTTTTGTATTCTCGCTTTAATGATTCTATGATTGAGAATTAGAGGAAAGAAAGTAAGACTAGTTTGCGTGATTAGTATTATGATGAGGAGATTGAGTATAAGAAGGAGAAATGAGAAATTTAGCTTTAGCACACTGAAAACTTATAGTCAGAATGTGAAGCAAAAGAAGAATGTTGATAGGAATGGATTTAAGTACATGGTGTTGGAAAATAATTTTTCATGTAGGGCTACATATGTAATTAAATGTGTTGTTTAATGCTACCTTAAGGTAAACCCTAAATTAAAGTGATTAATTAAGATAAAGTTAAAAGGCTTTTTTTAGTATTAAAATAATGTATGGGTTATTATTATTATTAATATTATATGTGTAGATACCAATTTGTAATTTCTAAATTTTATGATGGAAAAAACTAAAAATACACTAAAATAACTAAAGTTATTTATTCTGGTTATGGTCCCCAATTCATACGTATGATTCATTCCAAAAATTTACAGATATCCTATTTCTTTGAAATCTCATCTTTAGAAAAGAATTCAAGGAATACGTATTGAATTGGAAGGCGATAACCTACAATAATCCAAAACCATGAATCAAGGTACACTTCCATAATTCAAAATGATTCCTCTCAATGATTTGACATGAATGATCTTAGTAGAATTTTGGTTTAATTTGTTCTAACAAGTGGCATCAGAGCCATCTTATGTTAAATCATTGAGAAATATTTTCTCAAATTTTTGCGTTGAATTTTATGTTGATAAGAATTATGGATATTTGGTTTGTTAAATATGGATTCATTAATATATATATATATATATGTGTATGTACGTTTGTGTATGTATGTATGTGGAATAATTAGGAATTAATAATGGCTGCAATTATGAATCGAGGATTTATTAATACATAAGTGCATAAAGATTCGTCTTTTCTGGGATTGAATCAAGAATTCGTTATTGGGCCCTTTGGATGTTGTTGTCGTTGTTGTCATTCAATATGCTTAACAAAAAAAAAGAAGATGAAAATGGGATTCAGGCATATACAATTTATTGAAATCGTTGTGAGTATGGGTTAAGTAACCCGTATGATTACCAACGACAATCTCACTGCCGTCGGCATGGAAATCAGGCCGACACCATCGAGCCTCACTGGAGAGGGAGAATAGTGGCTTTTGGCGGCGGCGGTGCATGGAAATAGTGGCCAAAAAACCGCTATTTCATCGAGACGTTGGGTTTTGCCAAAGGGAGAAAAAGGGGCTAATTTTGGGTTTTCGCCAATGGCTTACTGTCCTGTCGCCTGAGCCGGCGCCCTCTGGGTGCGACTGTGATGTTGCGCCGGTGAGTAGGCCACCGGCGAAGGTTCTTTGGCGGTTGGCGACAGCCCAAGCCAACCGCCAGGTGACGATTCCCATCGTGACCCTTGGGTTTGCAGCAAAATCTAGGCTTTGGCCTAGATTTGGGTCTGATTACACGGCCTAACCAGGCCTATGACCAAGCGAGACCCAGGGGCTCAACCCCTGGGTGACCAGCAGCAAAAAAAAAAAAAAAAAAGAAGGGCCTACTTTGTGAGACGGGCCCAAGGAGCCCATAGGGCCCGTGACCAGGTGAGACCCAAGGACTTAACCCTTGAGTGACCTGAATTAAAAAAAAAAAAAAGGAAGGCTGGGTAAGGACCCGGGTCGGGTCAACCTAACCCGGTCCACCTTTGACCTTGTCGGGGTCAACGGTCAACATTGATTTTGATCGGTTGACTTTTTGACCATTTTTTTGGCCAATTTTGGTGCAACTTTAAAATTCAAATTGTGTTTTTAGATTATTAATATTATCAAATTAATTGATTGAACCAATAAGCTGCTAAAGTAGCCTCTTTTGTGGATGTTAATTAATTTGTGATATTAAGATAGTTGTGTGAATTTAATTCATGCGAATATTAATCGGTCCCAAGGATGCTTAATATTTGGCTGAATTAAATTCATACCTGTGGTGATAAATATGTAACAATTATATGGTTATTTTTGGCATATAAATAATAAGTAGATCCAAAAATTAGCTTATTATTTGATATTATTTATTGTTAATATTTGATCACTACACCAAGAGTACCACTTACAAGTTAGTATTTCTATCCAAAGACTAAATATTAATGTTGTTACAGGTTTCTTGTGATGGGATTAACCATTGTTTGAATTTTATTGGTTGCTTTATGGGAACTCTTATGTAAATATGTGATTTTGTTCTTTGTTTAGCTATAGCATCATCTTCCTCAATATCTGCAAGTGTTAATTCTATTCCTATGCTGAATGAAAATAACTTCAAGGATTGGAAAGAGAAAGTGTTAATCATTCTCGGTTGCCTTAATCTGGACTTAGCCATAAGGATTGAACGTCTTACTATTATGGATTCTAGTTCTATTGAGGAAAAAAAGGAACTTGAAAGATGGGATCGTTCTAACCGAATGAGTCTGATGATCATTAAGAGAGGCATTCCAGAAGTCTTCAGGGGCACTATGCCTGATGAGGTCACTACAGCCAAGGGTTTCCTTGAGGCCATTGAGAAATGCTTTGCAAAGAATGATAAGGTTGAAACAAGCACGTTTTTTGCGAGCTTGATTTCAATGAGGTACAAAGCAAAAGGAAACATAAGGGAGCACATCATGGAGATGTCTCATCTGGCTTCAAAATTAAAGACACTAGATCTAGAAATTTCTAAGGACCTTCTAGTGCATCTTGTCTTGATTTCTCTGCCTGTACAATTCAGCCAATTCAAGATCAGTTACAACTACTAGAAAGAGAAATGGACTCTTAATGAGTTAATTTCTTATTGTGTGCAAGAGGAAGAAAGACTGAAGCAAGAAAAGATTAAAAGTGCTCACTTGGCTAGCACCTCTAAGGACAAGAAGAAGAAAAGAAAGAAGAATGAAGTTGCTAAAGGTTTAGCATAAAAGAAACAAGTTAAAGATAAGGATAACAAAGATTGTGATCATAGTTGTTTCTTTTGTGGTAAACCTCGACACATGAAGGAGGTCTTCACCAAGTATCATGCTTGGCATGCAAAGAAATGTATGCTTCTCAATTTGGTTTGTTCTGAAGTTAATTTAAATTCAGTGCCAAGATACACTTGGTGGATTGATTCAGGTGCCACTACTCATATAAGTGTGTCAATGTAGGGTTGCCTCAGCTACCGAAGCCAATTGATGCTGAAAGATTCATCTATGTGGGAGATGGCAAATCGGTATAAGTTGAAGCAATATGGCATTTTAGGTTATTGTTAAGTTCTGGTTATTATTTGGATTTGAAAGACACTTTTGTTGTACCGTCATTTAGGCAGAATTTAATTTCTATTTCTACTTTGGACAAATCTAGATACTACTGTTCATTTGGAAATAGTCAGTTTAGTCTTTCCTTAAATTCAAATGTTATTGGTACTGATTCTTTATCATTTCAAGATAACATATGTTTGCTTGATACAGTTGCTTCTTATAATGAAACCTTGCATGTTAATTCTCATGGCATAAAGCGTAAATTAACCGATGAGAATTCCGCTGTATTATGGCATAGGTGATTGGGACATATTTCAAGGAAAAGGATAGAAAGACTTGTGTTAGATGGAATTCTTAATTTCCTTGATTTTACAAATTTTAAAATCTGTGTTGATTGTATTAAAGGAAAACAGACAAACAAAAGGGGATTAGATGCCAATGGAGCTATGGATGCCTTAGAATTGATACATACGGATATTTGTGGACCATTTCTTGTGACTTCATGGAATGGTCAACAATATTTTGCATTATTCATAGACGATTACTCTTAGTATGGCTACCTATATCTCATACATGAGAAGTCACAGACTTTGGATGTGTTCAAGTCATATAAGGCTGAAGTTGAACTTCAACTCAGCAAAAGAATTAAGGTCGTCAGATCTGACCGTGGTGGTGAATACTATGGCAGATATGATAGATCAGGTGAACAACGTCCAGGACCTTTTGCTAAATTCCTAGAGGAATGTGGGATAGTCCCTCAATATACCATGCTAGGTTCACCTAGCATGAATGGTGTAGCTGAGAGACAAAACCAAACACTTAAGGACATGGTGAGGAGTATGATTTATCATTCCACCTTACTTGAATCCCTCTAGGGTGAGGCACTCACGACTGCAGCTTACATTCTCAACAGAGTACCAACAAAGGAAGCAGCCAACTCAAGACTGTAGCTTGCATTCTCAACAGAGTACCAACAAAGGAAGCAGCCAAAACACCTTATGAGCTTTGGACTGGCAAAAGGCCTAGTCTGAAGCATTTACATACTTGGGGTTGTCCAGTTGAGGCAAGGCCTTATAGGCCTAATGAAAAGAAATTAGACCCCAAGATAGTGAGCTGCTATTTTATTGGTTACTTTGAACGGTCAATGGGTTACAAATTTTATGATCCCACTACTAAGGCTATTTTTGAGACGAGAATTGCAACATTCTTTGAGGATGTTGAGTTTGGGGGGAGAAATAAGGTTAGAGACTTTGTCTTTGAGGATGAATTTGATCCTATTCCTCTTGTTCAAGAGGGATTGGATCCTATTCCAATAATTGCTTTTGATAATGGTCAGGCTTCTATCCCTGACATTGATCAAGTTGCATATCAAGAACAACCAGACATAGTCGTTTAACCCCTTGAGGTACAAACTCAACAACCTCAAGAACTAGAATCTTAGGAACTTGTGCCATTAAGGAGATCCACTAGAGAGAGAAGAAGTGCTATTCTGGATGATTTCATGGTATTTCTCCAAGAGCATGAGGAAAGTTTTGGATTGATGGATAATGATCCGATCAATGTCCATCAAGCCATGCATAGTTCAAACTTTCAAAAGTGGATGGATGCCATGAAAGATGAGATAAAGTCCATGAAGGACAATGACGTTTGGGATCTTGTTCCATTGCTTGAAGGTGCGAAGCCCATTGGTTGTAATGGTTATTTAAAACCAAGAGGGATTCAAAGGGTGATGTAGAGCGATATAAGGCTTGTCTTGTCACTAAGGGCTTTACTCAAAAGGAAGGCATTGATTACAAAGAGACTTTCTCTCCGGTTTCAATGAAAGACTCTTTTAGGACAATTATGGCACTTGTAGCACATTTTGATCTTGAGCTACATCAGATGGATGTTAAGATAGCGTTTCTAAATGGTGACATCGATGAAACGATCTATATGGTGTAGCCAGAAAACTTTAAGTCGGGAGACCCAAAGAAGATGGTTTGCAAATTAAAGAAATTCATCTATGGGCTTAAGCAAGCTTCTCGTCAATGGTATTATAAATTTCATCAAGTGATAGTCTCATTCGGTTTCGAGATGAACGCTGTGGATGATTGTATATACCATAAGTTCAGTGAGAGTATTTTCCTGATATTGTATGTTGACGACATACTGCTTGCCACCAATGATATAGGCTTATTGCATGAAGCTAAGAGATTTCTATCAAAGAAATTTGAGATGAAAGATCTTGGTGACGCCTCTTTTGTGTTAGGAATTAAAATACACCGAGATCGCTCTCCAAGTATTCTTGGGTTATCACAAAAGAGCTATATCGAAAAGGTGCTTAAAAGATTTGGCATGTAGGATTGTAAACCAGGAGATACCCCTATGGCTAAAAGAGATAAGTTTAGTTTAAGTCAGTGTCCTAAGAACGACCTTGAGGTTAAAGAAATGGAAAAGATCCTATATGCATAGCTGTTGGGAGTCTAATGTATGCTCAAGTTTGTACTCGTCCGGATATAGCATACATTGTTGGATTGTTGGGCAGATATTTGAGTAACCCTAGAATGGATCATTGGAAAGCAGCCAAACGGGTTATGCGATATTTACAGATAACAAAAGATCACATACTTACATATAGAAAGTCAGACCAACTCGAGACCATTGGTTATTTGGATTTAGATTTTGCTAGATGTCAAGATAGTTGTCGATCCACTTTGGGCTATATTTATTTGCTTGCTGGAGGAGCTATTTCTTAGAGGAGTGCTAAGCAGTCACTTATAGCTTCTTCCACTATAGAGGCAGAATTTATAGCATGTTATGAGGCATCTAATCATGGAATATGGCTACGAAATTTGTCACTAGACTGCGAATTGTGAAAAGTATAGAAAGACCACTTAAGTTGTTTTGTGACAATAAATCTATAGTCTTATATTCCAACAACAATATGAGCTCTTCAAAGTCAAAGCATATAGAGATTAAGTTTCTTGTTGTTAAAGAAAGAGTTCAAAGTGGTCAGGTGTTTATAGAGCATATTGGTACAAATTCTATGATTGCGAATCCACTTACAAAAGGGCTTCCACCCAAGGTCTTTCATGAGCACACTGCTCATATGGGTGTTTAGTTACTTGATGATATGTAGTTTTAGTGGAAGTTTGTATTTGAATGCTAATTTTCTTTATATATAGACATTGTGTGTTTATATATGTTTTCTGTGGAAATAAAGAATACAGTTTACTTACACTCTGATTTTGGTACGATTTTGATCTCATTAAGATATAAGGTTGGACCAGTTAGAAATAGACATGTTTAGACCACTTTGCATGTAATTTTCACGTTACACATCCATACTTGATCTATGTCATTTGGTTATATCGATATGTGTGATCATTGATGGGTCTAGTCACGTTATATTTGTGACAAAAACCGCTTTGGTTCCATGTTGGTAAGATCAATGGACGAGATTATTCAGGAATACCCTTATATGTGATAACAAAAGTTGAGCTCATTAAGGTAAACACATTTTTTACAAAGAAACATATGTGGCCCAAGTGGGAGATTGTTGGAAAATAATTTTTCATGTGGGCCTACATATGTAATTAAATGTATTGTTTAATGCTATCTTAAGGTAAAGCCTAAATTAAATTGATATAATTAAGATAAAGTTAAAAGGCTTTTTTTTGTATTAAAATAATGTATGGGTTATTATTATTATTATTAATATTATATGTATAGATACCAATTTGTAATTTCTAGATTTTATGATAGACAAAACTGAAAATACACTAAAATAAGTAAAGTTATTTATTCTAGTTATGGTCCCTAATTCATACGTATGATTCATTCAGAAAATTTATAGACATCCTGAATATGATATTTTGCTCTTTTTCCCGTAATAAATAAATGTGAGGCCACCAATCACTTTAAGATTAAAGGAAGATCTATAAAATAATCGATAACGATAGAATTTTAATTCTCATTAATAAATTACACAAAAATCTAAGTTCTATCACGATCTAGGTTTAACATGTTCAGAATATATTGATATCTCTATTCAATAATCATAAATATTGGTACAATCTAAATTAGATCATTCTACCAATTTGAAAAAAGACAAATTCATAATCTCAAGCAAGAAAAAAATGTCTAGCTCCATCTACTTGTAAACCGAATTTCATATTAAATACAACACAATCATATTTTCTATATTATGAATACTTCATATACTTTTGCAAGTTTAGGAATTTTTATGATATTTGCTTATAAATAAAAAAATAGATAAAGGGAAGTAATAAAAATTTCATTTATTAATTATACAATACTTTAAAAATCTCATGATGTTCATTTAGAATTCTTTAGTACACTTTAAAAGCACCAATCTCAAAAATTATCTTACTTTCTAAAAGTAATTATCATATTTACTCTTGATTATAGCTATAAATCCCCTTTGACAGGTTGTGCAAATTCTTCAGAGTTCTAAGCACTTTTTTTTTTTACACTTTAACAATATGTAGAACTTCATAACTTATTCAGGAATGTAATTTCTTTCTTCCTCTTCTCGAAAAATCACCAAGTTCTACAGCTTCAGCAATTAAAATTCCCATAAAAGGTCTTACAAACTGAAAATTTTGTCTACCAACAAAAGTTCAAAAAGGAATGTTCGCTGTAAGGACTAAAAACAAACTATCAAGATAAAAGGGAACAACAAAAAAAAAAAGCTCTGTTGTGCGCACATGCACACTATCCTATGACAAAATAACTCCCATGAAAATAAAATTTTTATAAATTAGAAGGAAAAATGGATATATAGATCATCAAGAAATCTGGGCCGCCTAGGGAGATTTGAGCTCGTGCAGTTGAAGAGAGGAGGGCTAGGAAAGACTATCCTGTCGTAGATGGAGAGTGATGGTGATGGTTTATGCTCGTGCAACGGAAAGATGGGCGTGATGGTCTTGGCGTGCGTGGGAGGTGGAGAGATGGCGTAATAGTCTCTGCTCAGTTTGTTAGTCTCCACTCAGCTAGTCGGTCTCAGCGTGTAGAAACCTTTTTTGTTTGAAGAGAACAGGGTTGAGATGAAGAGAAAAGAGGAGAGAGATCCAAGACAAAGGAAAGAGAGAGAGGATTAAAGATAAAACCAATTGGGTTGTTCTTTTTAAGGAGCCAATTTTTCATATTTGTTTCTAATCTGATCAATAAGCAGAATATCACTTAGATTTTCTATGTGAGTATCATTTGTTTATAAAATAGTAATTATGTTTTTTCACTTTGTAATTATTATAATTATAAATAGATAATTATTATTATGACTAGTATAGTGACTGCGGGACTGAGTAAGGGTAATTTTGACAATGTACATGCATAAGATATGAAATAGTTGACGTATCAGTGAAATTAAAGTAAAAAAAAAAAAAAAATTGTCATGCCACTAAAATTTTTATTAACCAAAAAGAATAATGGAGAAGGAAATTAAACTTGGATTGAGAAGATCTCTACAATTTGAAAAAATTTAAAATTAATAAAAAAATGAAAGAAAAGGAAAGTGTGGTATAGATAAAGGCTTAATAATTTTTATTTATTTTGGTTTTAGAGATTTAGGAATAATTGGGTTGGAATGTTTCATCATAAAACTCTTTGTATAACTATTGCCACAATCTCTAATATAAACAGTGCAAAGCCCTCACATGCTACAGTAAAAATAAAAAAAAAAATTGCTACAGTATAATGCTCTCACATGCTACAATAAAAATAATTCTAACTATTCGTGGTCAAAACTACAAGTATATGGTTTCAGGTTTTTAATAGTAAAAGGTTTCAAGTTTTTAAGAGTAAGGATGAGTAAATGGTTGTCGTTCTGAGATAATACTATCAAATTTCTATTAAATACTATAATTAAAATAATCTTAACTTCCTCTAGAAAATTAAACAATAAGAAATTACAAAATTAAAAATAAACTATTTTAAAATGTAAAGAAAATCAAAACTCTACGAGCTAGACAATCAATGGTAAACAACTCTAAAAGTGTCGATTTCACCTAGCTATCAACTATGCATTTTTACTTTTAACTTATTTCTAATTAATTTTTCAAGTTTATAAGCCAAGAACCCTGATATATTTAACTTCATCTCCCAAGTGCCGAGTTAAAAATATTCATGGTATCCAATTTCGATATCTTTATAAAAATCAAATATTAAGAGTTCATTAAAATCTATGTTCTTTTTAAATAACGTCAACAAAATTATAGGTCTTCCGAACTTTATAAAATCCTAGATCATATTATGCAATACTTGCATTTAAAATTTCCTCTCCCAAGTGTCAAATTCTAAATATTAAATCATCTAATTTATGGCCATTAAATCAAAAGCATTAAGAACAAAATAACATAAATAAATTGAAGAAAAAAATAATTAAACAACAATAGATACAGTACCTAGCACAAGCTACATCTCAACTTTAGAAAAAAAAAATTCATGATAAAATTAAACAAAACTCTAGTCATCTTATTAAATATGAATAAGGGAAAAAAAAAAAAAAAAACTAGTGATTGAACATGTTGAAGGCCTCCGTCTCCCAACTTCGTTGCCTTCTTTTGCTTTACTTGGCCTTCTCTTTCAACTTTTTTGCCCTTCAAAGATCTGGCCAAAGTCTTCCCAAAATCTCACTAGGCTTTGAAGAAAGTAAAACTAAAACTCGAAATTAAAAAATTCTTCAACGCTCAAATGTGGGCGCCTTGGCTCCCATCTCTTAGGTGCAAGTGCCAGGTCTCAGTCTGATAAAAAGACTTTTTTCTTTATTAAAACGCAAAGGGCATTTCCATATTATTTATTTCTCTTTGAATTTCAAACGCCCGCAAAGGGCAATAATCCTAATGGGGTGTTTGGAAGGTGGTAGGAACCAGTGGTGAGAACCACTTTTACTATAACATGTGAAAGTTTTACACTGTAATAATTTTTTTTATTGTTACTATAGCATGTGAGAGCTTTATACTGTTTATAACTGATTTTATGGTGGAAACCGCAGTTCCTATCACTTTGCCAAACACTCAGTAAATCATTTTCTGACGCAAGCTCAGGGACACTTGGCTACTTCAATTCGTGCTCAGTTTAAGGGGGCTACATGGCAAGATGTGGATGGAGGAGGAAGAGAGCCACACAAGAGCTTTATGGAACACACTACATTGGAACCGGAGCGCAGAGTGCTACTGTAGGTTGGGGCCCACTTCTGTCGAGGCGCTTCATCTGAGTTGATATACGCGTGTGACAGGTAGACGTCTTGGGCTGATCGGACGACTATAGACGAGCGTGCCTTAATCCGATGTGGTGGAAGTCTAGAACCATTTAAAATTCCAAATTTCAACTGTCCTTTTGACCTATTTCTCCTTCAACTCTTTTCGCCTAGTTGCCCTACACAACTAAAGGAAAATAACCATGTGAAACTAACAGGATGTTTAAAGGGTGGAAGGAATTATTGGCCAGAGCTGTTTTTATTATAATATATGAAAGTTTTATATTGTAGTAATTTTTTATTGTTATTATAGTATGTGAAAGCTTTACACTATTTATAATTGAAAAAGAGATAAAAACTACGATTTCTATCATCCTTCTAAACACCTAGTAAATAAAATAGAATTAATTTACAATAAAATAAAATAAATTAACTTAAATTAAATCATTAAAAGACAAAAACATGACATATCAACGTTCACATCTTCCATTCCAAAGTCCTACGCTGCATAATAATTCTAGTATTAATATTTAGTTTGTTTTCCATTTGATTGTTTCCTAATTAAAAGATCACATACGTAAACTTAAAAGCAAAGTTTTTAAAATTCGGTTTTGCGTGGTTTAAAATATCACATCAAAGTTGAAAACTATTTCAATAAATGCCTAAATTTGAACAACTCTTATGGGTTTAAACTTATACAAACACCTATACTAAAGGATACCTAAATTTTATCTTGGTCACATTAAAAAAACCTTAGCACATTTAATCATGGTAAATTCATAAAAAAAAAAAAAAACTTAGGTAGTCGATCAAGCAAGTCAAGTGATTAAATAAGAAGTCCAAGTGATCGAAGACTTCCTTACTCAACTTAAGATGGGCTAATTCGACAAGAACACTTGATTTGAAGAAATTAATTTAGGGATATTTTCATTTTTATACCTTACATTTTAAGCTTATTAAAAAATCATACATTATATTTTAAACTTTAACACTTTCATACTTTCATATTAAATTCATGTTAAATTTGTATCTTTTTCATATCAATGTTTGATTTTGACCACAAAAGGACCTAAACATCCTTACAAGAAAACTGAAAAACATATAAAATTTTTGAGAAAAGCTAAAATTTTTAAAATATGAAGGATATTTAAGTATTTTATAAAGTGAAAAACTAAAAAATGCATAAAAAGTTTAATGAAAAACTGAAATTTTCAAAATGTGAAGAATATTTAAATAATTTATAAAGTCAAAATCAAACTCTGACCTGAAAAAAATAAGAATTTAGCATGAATTTAAAATGTGACGGTATAATAGTTTTAAAGTTCAAAATTTAAGGTATAAAATTTACATAACCTCAAAATATTGGAAATAAAAATGAAGATAACCCAATTAATTTAGCAAGCATGAGAAAGAGTTTGTAAAAAGTTCGTTAGGGTAACCCAATGGGATACCGGTTAGCCAGTCAAGTTAACTACACAACCAAGAAAGAAACAAGTTAATTAATTTGTTGCTTACTCCAAATACAATAAAGACCAAATCCTGCAAACAAAGTTCATGCATGATTCAATCTTGAGTAGGTTATACACATCTGATAGTGAAATGACTAAAGAGACGACTCTCATCGTAGGAGTGTTGTTAAATAAGGACAAGTTCTCAATATGCCATTTAGGCGTGGATGAGTAGGATACTTGAAGTACGCATATTAGGTAACAAAAAACCTCACCTACGACATTCCGCGACTTCAAGGCTTTCTTCGTATCTCAAATTAAGATTTTTCGAAATTAATTTAGAGCATAAAAGCAATCTAGTCAACTCTAAAACATAATCTACCATATTACTGTCTATTGCACTGTCATTATTTCACAGTGTTGTCACAAAAATAAAAGAAGAGATTTTTATTTTATTTTTTTGTTTTCTAGCTTGTCTTTTAATTTTTAAAGAATTCAAATCATATTTAATTATTATATTTAAATTAGCTTCAAACATGATAAAGTTGTCAAATTATTCCTATATTATATACTATATCTTAATTACAGGCTAATTTGCATTAAAAATTCTAACAAAAAGAGTTTTTCATTAATATTTTACAAAATGGGGGGACAGTGTTAGCAGGACTATAGTTGAGCGAAAATTTTTATAATTAATCATTAATTTAAACATTATATGAAATTAAAATTTGCGTAAATTTGGGGGGACATTAATCTTTTATTGGGAAAAAAACAGTTTTCCTTATTTCATTTTCAAATATCAAATCATGATTGAAATTAGGGTGACTATATGAAAGGATTAAATTAGTTATTATGAAAATATTATCGACAAAGGATGCTTTTTAATCCTTTATTAAAAGTTTTATTTTATTTTTTGAATGTGACATCTATATAAGTTTATGTGTGCAAATATTTTGCACTCACTTGTATATTATAGATATACATAGTTTTATTTTCAAAAGCACAAAAATTAAATGGTTTTGAAAACCTGTTTGGCTAGGAAAATATATTTCAAATAAAATGAAAACATTCTCAAGATATGAGAAAAAGTTGAGCTTTTTGGAGGAAAAAAAAATGTTAATTTTTGGTTTTTTCGAGGGTTGACATTTTTAGTTTTTTAAAGTTTCAACCCCTCTCTCTCCTCTCAACCAAGACCCTTCTCGCTCCACACTCAACCTAGCAATCCGACGTTACTGTTCGCCCGATTTTGTCACCGTCGTTTGTTGACCGATATTGACCGACATAATGGTGGTAGAGATGGGTGTTGAATCGAAGCTCTTAGTGAGAGGAATACATTTCCAATGTCAGTTTCTCTAAATGATGTCTGGTTTGCTAGAAAACATACAAAAACCGTCAATGAAGCAGTGACGGACCCAACATTTTTTGGCGACCATCAAGGCAATAGGAGGGTGGGTTTTGCTCTGCTTGACAAGAGGAATTCAACAGTGCAACCAGCCAGTAGATAGGACTTCAGACGAGGTTGGAATCTTGCACGGAAGGTGTTGGGGGTGCTACAATGTCATGTTGTCTATAGTTATAGGTGGTGAGTGAGGCGGCGCCTTTCAAGCACTAGAGGTTTTGGAGGGCGACAATCACAAGAGGGCTATGCTTGGTGGTTGTTGGCGGTCGGAGGATGGTCGATCAGAGTGGGCAATGTTTTTCTACTTTTTCCTGAGAGAGAGAGAGAAAAGAAAGTGAGTGAAGAGGGGAAAATTTTTTTTAAAAAAAATGCTTAAAATTTAACCAAAAACAATTTAAAAAATAGTCCCAAAATATTTCTCAAAATGTTTTTCATTTTCAATTTTTACCCAAAACAAAACTATTTCAAAAACTATATCAAACGAGCGAATGTAATTTTCACCTTGAGAACTACTTTGAAGAAAGGGTGGTCTTACAAACAAGAACATATAGAGATCCATCGATGGGCAAGGGTGAAAAATTTTCATGCCACTCACAATTTGCCTCATGCGATAAAGAAAAGAGAGTACGGAGGCTATCAATGAGATTATAAGATTTATCAACACAGCAACGAAGAAACCAAAAGATAGGGTCGGAGCGACAGCGAGAATTTTTTATTTATTTTTTTATTTTTAAATAAGAGACAACGAGATGTTGACTCATCGTTTATGAGGATCCCAGAAACAAAACCAACAAAAAAAAAAAAGGAATAAGAAAAAACAATGGATGCACTATATTGACCTTTCATCATACAAAGGTACTACTTAGATCTATATGTGCCAGATTAATTTATATTGTGTGCTTCACATCTTCGCCAATGTGTAATCCATGACGTCCACAAAGAAATCTGCCATAAAAAGAAGTTCAACAAGTTTAATACTAATCTCAGAAGAACTTAAAAAAATGGAGGATAATTTCTCAAAATACGATTCTGTGAAAAAGCAAGAGAAAAATCCACCTGCATCCTCCTTGGTGAAGCAGAGGGGGGGTGTAATTCTAAAAACGTTTCCATAAAATCCACCTTTGCCTATGAGCACCCCCATATCTGATGAGAAATTGACAAAAAGGCACAAAATAAGTTGAGAGTTTATTGTAGCTGTGAGAAACTTCATAACATGAGCGAAGTGGAAGAACATGGGGCACAAACCTTTCATTTGGTCCATAACATGTAAAGTTTCAGCCTTTGCAGGCGTCTTCAATTGACGGTCAGTGACAAGTTCAACTCCGAGCATTAAACCTCTTCCCCTCACGTCCCCAATAACTGTAAGGTCGAACATGTATCAATGAGGATTCGAGTCTTGCTCATGATGTAAATTTGAGCGTCTTTCATTTGAGTTATTGACCATGTTTATATTTCTAGTATAGACAAGGGAATTTGTATGCATAATGGTGCAGAACTGAATCCTTATGCAAAAACAAGGACATGAGAATTTACCTTCATATTTGTCCTTCAATGCTGTGAGTCTCTCCTTCAGATAAGATCCCACAACAAATGCATTCTCCTGAAGCTTTTCTTTCTCGATCACCTTCAAAACAGCTAGTCCTGCAGCTGTGCATACGGGGTTTCCACCAAAGGTGTTGAAGTAACTGCGGCGAGTCAGGACCTCTGCAATCTCAGGAGTTGTCACCACAGCACCAAGGGGAATACCATTTCCTATGCCCTGCAGATTACCAAGAAGAAAATTTTTAACACGAAAACAATGCCAATTTCTTATGCTCGCTAAGGAGCAAAAATGAGTAACGCTCTTTGTACTCATAGTCGTGCATTGAAAGGAAATGGATACGGTGAGAACAAGATTTCTCCATGATTTTTAGCGGGGGTAAAAAGAGACCAAAGAAAATTAACCTTTGCCATTGTCACTATGTCCGGCACGACACCTTGGATCTCAAATCCCCAGAAGTGGCTACCAGTGCGAGCAAACCCACACTGGATCTCATCAGCGATACAAAGGCCACCTGCTTTCTTTATGCTATTATAAACAACGGGCAGGTAACCTGGTGCCAACTCCACAATTCCCCCGACTCCCTGTTGTTTATATGATGAAGAACATTTCTCATTTGGTACCACTAGCAAAAGGGTCCAAAAACCGGGGAAAAAAAAACAAAAACAAAAAACAAAAAAACCAGAACAAAACAAATTTTGGGAAATAAGGAATTTGAACTAAGATTGGATTGGATTGACATACCTGGATAGATTCAGACATAAAAGCAGCAACATGTCCAGACGTTCCAAACTCGATGAGATCTTGGACGTCTCTTGCATACTTCTCTCCATCCGAACCAAAAACACCTCTGTATGGGTCCGGATTTAGAGCATGATGAACACCACTCTGTCAACGAAACCGGCATAAGTTTTTTTAGCCAATTATGATTTCAGTTAAAAAATGCCTTAGAGTCTACGTATCATGTTACTACACGACATTCAATTTGGTTAGTTGTTATTAGTTTGTGGTATGATTGATGCCACCTGGAAAGGCCAAACTTAAGGTTCCCATCACCAGTAAAGATGGTCCACACTCTGTACCATGTAGAAAATTAAGCATAAACTGGAATCTCTATAGAAAGACGTCCCAAAAGGAAACTTCGAAGTCTCAAACTGTGTAAGTGCGATGTCTGGTTTTGGCTAGCTTTAAAGTTGTAATGTCATTTTGAGAATCGTTAATATGCTCGTCTTTCTGTTCAAGATGACGTTCAATGTAGTTGTTATCATAATATTGCGTGTGATATTATATCACGCCCACCGTGATGTGTCCTTTTCCCGTGCCTGTCAAAACAAAGTGGTAGCTCTAGCACGTGCTCCTAATCATTTCAGAAATCGTTTGGTAATTTGGCAACTTAATTTGGCCTATCTATGGCCAGCTCATTTTTCAGTTTACGCGATATTAACACACATGAGACGATCATGTTTTCCTTCTTCGTTGGACCCGAAATTAGAAGAGTTCTTACAAACATTAGTTTATTTCGGTAATGAGGCCCGTCATATGGGCAAAGAAAAAAAAAAGGCAAACATAACCAAGATTAGCTTCAAATGGTAAAAGAGATGGCGTATACCACGATTTTAATAAATCTCTAGATTTATATCACAATTTCTTTGGATTCGGATTCATGTCATTTCTCATGCACCTTTTACAAGTATATTTGTACGCCAAAATCTTAAACTCCAATATTTCGTGGCATAAATTTAAATGTGAGATTTTTTTGTGGGATTCTTTAAAACTTTTCTCTATGGGAATACATTTTATTCTCGTCCGTATTTACCACGGAACACAACGAAATTATTTCTTGGAGTTGTAGCCAAATATGTCAATTATTTTATTCTGTATCTTATAAACAATGATTTATTTTGTATAATAATGTGTTGAACGGAAACGAAAGATCTATGGTAGTAAAATTCAAAACTCGCATTTATAGTTTTTTGTTCAGAAAATTCGCAGACGATATATGAGGTGGAGAAGGTTACCTGTATGACATTGAATTTCCAGTTGCCCTGTGCAGTGGCCCCCATAGTCCCAGCTGCGTTACCATGATAAGCGTTCCTCAAAGATATTATGTCATGGCAACCTGTGTAAAGCCTCGCCATCATCATCGCCAACTCATTCGCTTCCGTCCCAGAATTCGTGAAGAACACCACCTAGATTTTTCATATAAGCAAGTAAACTTCAAATAAGAAAACACAAAATGGACAAAATCAGAGTCAAATATTTGGTGGCTACTCATAAGTCAATCACCAAAAAAAAAAAAAAAAAGACTCACATAAGTCTCCGCCAAAAAAAAAGGACCCATAAGTTCTACAGGAAATCATAAAAATTTATACCATTACTAAGTGGCTTGGCTGAGTTGCGCATGTTAAAAAGACAAATAGACATGTCCCCCTGTGGGGCCCGACCAGCCAAGACAAAATAAAAAGTAAAAATAAAAAAAACAAAGAAAAAAACATATTTCTACTAAGTTACGGTGTGGGGCTTTTTATTAGAGGGTCCACGGACTGTTATCTCGGTTGTCAGACTGATATTTGAGACCGGATATACGAGAGAATTTTCTGATAAGATGTTTGCCCAAGGTGGGAATTATCGATTGACCTATTTTTGTAATAGTATATAAAAATTTATATTATTTATAATTAAATTTATGGTTTATACTGTTGTTAGCCAAATATCCCCTGAAGTACTCTTAACATTTATTACACAAGACACAGGTGCCATATGATTTAACTCCCCTGTACAACATCAATGATCTCTACGATGACGTGCTCTTACCATAAGAATTTTTTTATTCTCTAAAAAAATTTAAAAATATGACTTTTATTTCAACTTTCTCAAATATGTTATGTAATAAGGTTTTTTTTTTTTTTTTTCAATTTCCTTAAATAAGAAAAGAATATTTTTAGATCCATTTGATAAATAGATTTAAATTAGTGATTTTATTTAAGTCAGTGCGATTTGAATTAAAATTTGAGTTATTAATTTAAATTGTTATTTAAATTGACGTTTGAATGTGTATTTAAGTTTTAATTTAAGTATGAAATAAAATGAAATTTGTGTTTAGAGAAGCAGTGAAAATAGTTTTTGATTTATCAATAAATCTAATAAAATCTTAATGATAATGTTCCTAAAAACTATACCTTATAGATATTAATTTATTTCTCTTTTCACTAGGGATAAAATGAAAAAAAAAATCATCTCAATTAGATAACAAATGAAGAAATTATGATTTTTTTTACTTAAATATATGAGAAAGAATTTTAGTTTTTACTATATCAAAGATATATGAGTGTTAAAAGTTTAGAAGGAGTCAAAACTCTGAAAACTTTGATTCTTTATATTCAAAAGATTTAATACATAATACTATTCAAAAGATTTTTAATACTCAAATTTAAGTTAAAAAATCTAAAAAGTTCTCAAAATAAACGCCCTTTTGTTTCAATGAAAGTCAATTAGTTAGCCAAACATGCATAAAAAAAAGACCTTCAGATCTCCAGGCAACTTGGATGCGAGGGCCTCAGCGAAGTCGGCGATGGCGCGGTTGAGGTAGAGGATGGTGGAGTGCTGGATGCGGTTAGTTTGAGTGACAATGGCGTCGACGACATCGGGATGACAGTGGCCGCATGACACCGTGGCAATCCCCCCAAAAGCGTCCAAATATCTCCTCCCCTTATCGTCGAATAAGTACTGCCTCTTCCCAGCCACCACGTTCAACTGCTCACACACAAACACCACACATGAAGATAGACATCATTACCTATTCCCTCGAAATCAAATCAAATCAACCAATACTATATATGGGCCACACCAAAACAAAAAATAATATAAAGGAATAATAAAAAACACGCAAATCATTGCGAAATTCTTTTATTGAAAATCGATTGTGTAGTAACAGAGACGTAATAATAATGACCCTTTGTTTTTATTCTCAAATTTTTTAAAAATTTTTTATATATTTTTTAAAGTAAAAATTTTAACAAAATTTAAAATAATTATTAAAAAATTTTTATTTTTAAAATAAAAATATTTTTACTTATTTTAAAAATAATATTAAACAGGCCTATGTTTTCAGTGGACTTTGATCGCCCTAAAAAAAAAAAAAAAAAAAAAAAAAAAAACAAGAGGGAGAAATATGAAATCGATATAAGGATAAAACAAAATTGTTTCGAATTTTAAGATTGTTCATTTGTCTGCAAAAAAATCGATTATTTTCCATGATTTTGATTGATTTCGGAAAGATATGAAGAGGATTTAGATTCGTCGGAAATTGAGAAACAGAAACTCACGGGTTTCTTGTAGAAGCAGAACATGGAAGGGCTGAGATATTCCTTGCGCTTGGCAAGGATCTCGTCGGCGGTCGGACCGTCGTACGGCGGAGGAGAGAAATCGAACGGAGGGATTTTTGGAACATCTGTGGCGTCGATGCCATTGTAGGCTTCCTTAGCTTCTTCTGCGAGAGAGGAAAAGCATCGTTTCCATGGCGGAAAGTCTCTTCCGGACAACGCGCTCCTCGCTAAGAATCTCTGCATTTTTTTCCCACTGCCCGTTCGTTTCCCAGGAAAATTTCACTCTGTTTGTTTCCTAGGAAAGATCTTTCTTTCTCTCCGCGCTTTTACTTGATTCCGAAAATGCAGGACTGGTTTCTGCTTCGGTGAGTGTATTCAATATACGGCAATGAGGCGCGTGTGGTGAGAAGATAGAAAGAGAGCAGTGGACCTATTCAACCCCAAGAGGAGGATTTATATAAGCCGAGGCCGGGAGGGGTGGAATGGTCATTTTATAAATCGAACAAATGAAAAAAAAATAAAAGACTTGCTCCCTGTTTGGCTAAGAGTGGTTTCTACTACAAACTCAGTTATGAACAATGTAAAGTTCTCACATGCTACAATAAAAAAAATTATTATAATAAAAAGTATTCACATGCTACAGTAAAAAATAGTTTCTACTAATAGTTCTTATCACTAACCAAACACTCCCTTAGGCCAGATTCCGAGGATTTGAGACAGGGACAAAATGGTCTTCTTTGTTATTGTTACCAAATGTGTTTTTTTTTTTCTTTTTTGGGTAAAACAATTAAGGAGTGTATATGGGAAACAATTAAAAAAAAGGCGTAAGTAAAAAAGTATAGACGGAAAACAAAAAGAACCATAAAAAACAAAAGAGTATATATATGGAACAACTAGAAATATGAAAACTGTTACTAAAGAGTGTATATGGAAAAGAATTCGAAATATCAAAAGATATAGATGGAAAACAATATTATTTAAATTAAGAAGCCCCCCATCTCCATGGCCAGAATTCTGCTTATTAATTTCCTTACAAAAAACTCTGCTAATTAAATTTTCTAATGTCGGTAAAGAGTATAAATGGAAAACAAATTAGAAGAATAAAAAAAAAAGTTTTGTATAAATAAGGAGAAAGGAAAACTTATAGGGATCTGCCTTCCTCTTCATATCCATCCGAATGGAGATGATTAGACTAGAGAGCGATGGACCCACAAAAAAAAAAAAAAAAACAGAAAAGAAAAAGCCAATAGGGATTTTAATTTTTCGTCGCCTCTTTGCTTCGGAATGGTTGGATAAAATTATTGACAACCTAAAAAATAACAAATATTTTCCTCAAAAAAAAAAAAAAGAAAAAAAAAGGGAAACAAACAAACATTTGGTATTTAACTAGTCAAAACTATCCCCCTCTATTATGGCAAGATTGTGAATCCGCCCCTCGTTATATTGCAAATTCGAATTAAATATGAATAATTAATTAATCCTTGTAGATTTGCAGTAACAACGTACGGCCTTTTTAACATAGGAATGTCCTCTGGATATCCCATTTCCCTTTATGCGGTGTGTGTTCTCTTTTTTTTGTGATTATATATGTATATATTTTTAGAAAGTTCTACTATTGAATCTTAAAAGAATGCACTACGTAGGGTTTTTGTTTTTATCTGTTAGATCTGTATCCTAAATTGTCTCGTTTGATACGATTTTAATCAGATCTAACATATAAACTCGTTGGTATAATATCGTATCGTAAAAAAAACCATTATATATATACAACAATGGAGCAAGGATTTTGAGTTAGGAAGCCGAAATTTTTTTTATCAAGATTATTTTAATATATATTAAGAAAAATGCATTTATAGATTATGTCATTTTTCAGTGCTTTATTGTTTTTAAACCGCGGTTTATAATTAGATTAGGGATTTTATATTACATAATAATAATAAAATAAACAACGTAAGCATTCATATTCAAACTGTGCATTAAAATAATACATAGAGAGTTTACAAACATAATATAAATACGTTTCGAGAGCACAAGGCACTTCGTATAATCAGCTATCCTAGCCATTTGGCCTTGTGGATAAACTTTTGACAAGGAAAACTATTGTACTATAGAGCTTAGAGCTTTTTGCGAGACAATGACCAAGATGTAGAGCATGGAGAATGACTTGGGGATCACAAAAAAGATAGCCAATTAAGTTTTCTAATTCTCAATTATAAGTGGGAATTGAACTTTTAATTAAGCTCTTTTAGTGTTAACAATTTTAAATGAGGCAAACAATCCTGATGTTGGGGACTTCATCTACTCTCAATTTTTGGTACAAGTGCTCAACTTTCTAGTTAATGACATGTATGGGGAGATTTGTGAGTTAATCCGTTATATAATGTCACATCCCAAAGTGCGGGAGGTGACGTGGTAGATTAATTAAGTTAATTAATTAGAAATCTAATTAAAGCATGAGTTTAGAAATTAAGAAATTATTAATGAAAATGTGAATATTTTAAAACTTTTTTAAAGCGAGCAAATATAATAATTAAACCATTAAAATAACAAAATAAACAATAAAGGAATAATAATAAAAATATGAGAAGAAACGAGAATAGGTCCCACTAACTCACATCTTGTGCACACACATAGTACTGACAATATTAAATTGTAACCACAGTCCAAAATAAATGGAAAAGTTAAGAATTATACATGCCTTGAATTGTTTGTTCTATAACCTACCCAGATCTTCTACTAGTTGCAAGTCCGGTCAGCAGATTCTTCTTTAATCCTAAGCCAATATCCACCTAAGGAGTAAGATTTTAAAACAAGTAAAAAGTGAGCTAAAGGCTCAGTAGGACTATAATTTGAAAATATTTAACTCTAAAAGAAATTTCATTAATCAAATAAATATGTAGAAAATGAACTAGAACAAATGAATAAATAGATGAAAATTTAATAAAAGCTTTCTTTGCGAAAACAGTTTTAATAGGTCGACCAAAAAAATATCATTTTCTTTTCCTAGGCAAACCATATGTATTTTACTATTGTAGTAGCTCAGCTGGGTTTCGAGACCTGCCCCAAAGGCCGTGCACTGCACGACCCAATATCTGATATGGCATCATGCCCTTAAATATAATTATATATATCTTTTTATGATTATTAAAATCTCTTTTTACCAAATAAAATCATTTACATTCATTATGAAGTTTATTATGAAAAATCACCTCAATTCTACCATTTTATGAAATCAATCAATAAAAATATATTTTCAACCAATCATTTGAAAACTTTTTGTTAAAAATTCCTTTAACGCCAAAACATGTAAAACTAGCTATCAAGGAAGGGGTAGAAGTCCTAACTCAATACTAGTGTCGGTGTCTCACATCGTAATCCTTGTCCGCTATACGTTAGCTCCACGGATCCACACACAACCTTAAATGGAAACTAGGTCTATTAGTATCTAGCGTGAGATATTCTATGTTACTAAATTATCTCTTGGTGTCCTAGTATGCCATTTAAGTTTATAAAATCATTTTACAAAGTTGAAATTTAAATCAGGGTTCAAAACAGTGAAAACAGGTGAAAAATTACAAATTTTCACCATGTCGATTGGCCTACTGGTCCCCTGGTTCAGTTGGCCGAACTGCATAATTCGACCTGCTGAAAAATCAAGTTCAATCGACTGAACTTTTCTAGGTTCGGTTTGTCTGTCATATGAATCCGTCCTGCCAAACTCATGAATCTGGCTTGCCGAATGTGAACTTCGGCCTGCTTATCTGGAAAAATTCTAGAATTTTCCAAGCACAGTATTTTACCTTATGAACCCAAATCTCAAATTTCAACCTATTTTCTCAAATCCTAGGCATGAATAATGATCATAGTTGATAGGAAAACATAATTGATTACTTTTTAATGCATTAAAACAAGATTTGGACCAAATTTTTAGAAAAATCCAAAAATGAGAAAAAAAAGAGGAAATTGAAAAATTTTGATTTAAATTCATTTTTTTATCAAATAAAGTTTATATTCTAGTTATTATAAGTTCCTCTAACCTAGATTGAAGGTTTTCTAGGCTTAGAAAAGCTTAGATTTCAAAATACAAGAAAATTTAAAAAATTGAAAAAGTTTTAAAATTTAGAAACTAACCTCGAATTCAAGCTTCGAATTGTGTTTTTGGTCGTCAAACCAAGTTCCTAAACCTTCAATCTGCTAACTTGAAGCTTGGGTTTTGATTTTTGCTTCAAATTTTTTTGAGAGGGAATTGAGGGAGAGTGAGAAACCAAGGGAGAGAGTGAGAAAGAGAGGGACGGGCGAGAGAGAGAGAGAAGAGAGAGAGTGTGAGTGAGAGTGAGAAAGAGAAAGAAATAGTGAGAATAAATAAAGGAAAAACGGGCAGTTCTATGTGAAAACCGTGTATCGCCCATAGTTTTGTAAAATAGACATTTTGACGAATTGTTTTATTTCAAAAGTTTAAAATAACAATTAAAATGATTAAGAGTAATTAAAAATAATTAAAATTATCGAAAACAACTTAAATCTGAAAACTTACAAAATGATCAAATTAAGTTTAAAATATTTATTACGACACACTAATTCACAATTTTACACATTAATAACATTTAATTAATTTCGGGGTGTTACATATAATTATTGGTTTTAGAAAATCATTTTCTAGAAAAAAAAACATGTAATATTTAGTTGAACATATTTTAAAACTTTTCCTAAACCATATATAAATTAATGCTTAGTTATTGCTCATATCTATTTCACAAAACAACTGTTAAAGATCAAGGGTTTTAAAACCTTTTTCTTCCTTTTTTTTTCCTCTATTTAAACAAATTTAAGTCATTTTATAGTTAAAATATACGATTGACCAAGAAAAAGGACATACAAAGTATGATTTTTTTAGGACCTCAAGACATAGGTATAAAAATAAAAAATAAAAAACTTAAAAAATGCAAGGCTGCCATCTTGAGGATTAATCAATCAAATTATTTTTGATGCATTATAACTTATAAGGACATCTTCATTCTCATTAACAAGGAAAATGTATAACATTCATTTTGGACTCATTAAAGATATTTTGGGACGTTTCATGTCGTTAAAATTGATGTTTATAAAGCATTTTATGTAATCCATAATATAAAATTATAAGAAATAAAGTTTCTAGTACTGTATTAGTGATTGACATATCAATAGCATTGGTTTCTAAAACGTTTTTACGGAACATATGCGAAAACATGACAAAGGTATAGAATGTATATAATAAAAATATTCATAAAATTTGTATAAAAGAACGCCATATAGTATATTAATTTAATGTGTAATAAATATATATACATAATTTATGCTTAGTTAGATGAAGCTATTAAATTAGAGATCTTTTACTAGGAATTGTTCTTTATATTACACCACCATCTTCCTCGTCTTGTCTTTAACATCGATTGCACGAACGTGTAGGTGTAGATGGAATTAGGATTTACTAAATGATCACTCACTCATTTTTCTTTGCTAATAATCTAAACGCATGAGCAAAGTGGGACTGGAAACAAAAGAACTCGTCTTCTTTTTCTTTCTCTCTCTACACACCTATTGCTAGGAATTATTGGCAATTTTTATTGTCTAACCAAAACTCTCAATTGTGTGTAGAATGATACAGGATGATTTTGCTTATAGAGAATGTGAGACCAAATTAGTTATGGAAACTTTTTAATTTTAAATATCACACATTTAAATAAAATAAAATAAATAAGTTTTCCTTTCCTTTTATGCATGTGGTGCCATAAAGCTAATAAGTTTTCCTTTCCTTCTCTATGCTTGTGGTGCCAATGAATCATCTGCCAGTAGAGAAAGGAATACTACTTGTTTCCAAATCATATTTTGTTTCCAAATTTAAATTTTAATTTTGAATTAAATCACATTTATCAAAATTAGAAACTTCTAGAAAATAAAGCTGGCCAAACAAGTCCTAGATTGCATAAGAAACCCTTCATGCAAAGTAGGACCCATCCATTGTGTGTCTTCTAAAATTATTTATTATTTATTAAGTAATCTCATTATTTAATAATTATAAATTAACTGATAATTAATTTATTTTGAGTGATACTTAATTTAAAATTCTATAATTCTAATTACTTAATTAAATCAATAGTTTCATTTGTCCAAACAATGTTTACAAGGATGGCATGGGGACTAATGGAACAATAATTTCAAGCTCCAATAAAATCAATATATTAATTAATCTCTTTAATTAAGATATTACTCTTTTATTAATTCCAAGCGTTCATATTATTTAAGATCTGAATCAATACTCAAGAGAATTATTTATCTACTTATCGTTAGAGAGGGAATGTGGTCCATTTAGTAATATTAATATTTCTAGCTACTTACTTCATAATGCCTCTAAAATACAAGGGATAAGGTTAGATTCTCGAATCTGTATTAAGTAAATCAAAAGACATAATTTTATAAATATGAGTTTACTGATAACTCAAGATTAAGATAATCTTATATATTACCATCGGTCTATGCAGTTAGAACTTGCTATATTTTAATGAAAATTATATAGTTGTTCACATCACATATGTTTCGGTCCTACATAATCTCATAATATATAATCTACTGTAACGCCCGTATGTGGGGGTTAACAGTTTTTAAATAAATAAAATTAAAATAAGAAAATAAAGATAAAACATCAAAGTAATTTGCCCAGAACTGGAATAGAAACACTCAAAATAAAAATAAAATGTAAACAAATAAATAAACCACAGTTTAATGTAGCACATTAAATTTTAATAATATACAACAGTCATCATCATCATTTTAACCTTTAACAAATTTTAATACAGTCACAGAAAGTAATAATTGATGCTTACATTATCATACAGATCATTCTTTGCATTCGAAGCAATTCCAACGTAATATAATTACATAGCTTCCTCAACTATTTTTCTTATAATCATCTCACACTTAATAAGTCCTAAAAAGAGGAAAATATAAGAGAATGAGCGACAACATGCTCAGTAGGGAAAACCATTACTTATCTTAAGGTTTTATTCATTACCATATTAAAACTGCATGGTTAGTTAATTTACATCATATATCAGACTATGAGGTTTATTATGATCATATCTCGTGGATACCATAGATAACCATTACCAAGTTTCACACTTATACATATATACAAATATTACAATTCATCATTATTCTTAGGTATCCACATTAAATAAAGTAACACTCTACTTATCGAAACCCAAATGGGTGAGCTTGGCCACCCTCTAAACATTTCGAGAGTATTTCAGTGAGGGGACATTAAGCCCCAAGTCCTCACTAAGTCGATTCCTATACAGTGTGTTCTGGGACTTTTGACCTAAGGAAGCGTCATCACCTTCCCCCTATTTTACCTTTTAGGGTAATCGTGTCCAAGGACGTAATCGCCGCCCTCTTCACGTCTCACCATTTCTCAATGTTCCATCATTATTTATAGAGTCAATTTTCCTAATCATGCTTTCCAACTTTTAACAACATATGTTAATTTATTATATTCCTCGCTAATAAATACAGAGCGAGTTCATGTCATAGTTTCATATGTGATTCTTATATAATAGCAGTTCAACATAGATACATATATCTTGTGATAAAATAATCAATTTTAATTTCATAAAAACCTTACAAAAGATGAGTAATAGAATCCCTACCTTTCAAGCTTCTCAACAATCTTTTAATCTCAGAATTAATTAACGTTAGCTCTACACACCTTTGATCCTAAGTCGTGCATAAAGACCGTTAAAACTAAAGCACAACATATAACCACATTTCTAAATGAATTAAGTATAAATCTATATACTTTAGTCTCTAATAAGATTCATAAATCACTTAGGATGGTTTTGGAAAGGTTGTAAGACATTCAGGGATTAGAAGGTGAGCAAAGTTGGGTTCACTATCTACAATTAGCACGTAGGTTATTGGGTGGTTTACTTAAGGTAGATGGGTGATATATTGCCACTTATTGGGTGGTTCATTCTTACCACTATTAGAGGGTGTGTTTGTATTATGAACCCGACTTTCTATTATTGTCCTTCTTAAAACTCTTCTTCCAAGCTTTGTTTTGAGAGAAAGACTTCTTCTTTTGGCCACCTTCACCTTTCTTCTGGTTATCGTCCCCTTGGTTAAACACCAGCAAAACAGACTGCAATTTCTTATTCTTTATATTCTCTTTTTCTTTGACGAGTATAGCAGTTAACTCATCCAATGTCCACTCATCCTTTGGAGTGTTGTAGCTAGTTCTCAGTGTATCAAACTTTTCAGGAAAAGATCGAAGAATTTACCACATAAGAAAGTTTTCACCAAGATCCCGATCCATCCCCTTGAGCTTGTGGTAGTAAGAGCTAAGCTTCATCACATGCCCTCGTACTCTACTAGTACCATCATAAGTGGTTGAAGTTAAAAACCCCATATGAATTGACTTTTCAACTTTATCAAACTTGGCATATTTCTTACTGATAGCTGCCAAAAACTCCTTGGCCGTCCTAGTCTCAGGGATGCTATCACTAATAGACTCCTCCATGTGATACCTCATCACCATCATGCAGCACCTGTTGGAATGCTCCCAACGCTCATACTTAACTTTCGCACCAGTCGAACTCTTATCGATAGTTTCATCAGGCATCTGAGCTCTCAAAGAGAGATCAACATTCATCAACGCCAAATTCATCATGAGAGACTTATTCCATGCCTTGTAGTTAGTCCCATTCAACATCTTGAGGGCAGAACATTGAAGAGTTAAACCAGGATTGCTCATAGCTGAAGAAATAGCAATAATATCATTATGCATGTCAACAAAATCATGCTTGTTGCATGTTTCTTAGCTTTATAACCAACAATATGATGGAGTTCCAATCACTATAGGACTCATATGCAGATCAAGCAAAAATAACTAATACCATGATCGAATATGTAAGTCTATCCCCGACAGGGTAAATTAAACCACATGAATCCGTGGCGTCCGATTATTTTTCTCTCATCACTCTAAGCACCCTACCAAAACAATAAGCTATCGACAGGATAATTTTATTGCCCCATATCGACCTTAGGAATGTGACTAATAAAATTATCATCACAATATTCAAACTTGACATGCTTACGACTCACGATAGGCAAGTACATAAACACCGAATAATTTCACAATTTCAAAATAATAAACAAATGGACCAAATAAAATCACATCAAATATTCAATTAAGGAAAATAAAATGAAGATGGTTAATTAACTATTTAACATCCGTATAATATACCAAAAGAGAATTATATATATGGAATTATGAAACGTGCCCCTTAATTTTGGTCCAAGAAATTGTGAAAAAATCAATTCCAAAATAATAACAATAATGTGCTAATAAAAAAACAAAATTGCATCTGCTACACTATTTTGTTTCCTTTTTCAAAATCATAGCCGGTTGTGATTAACAAAAAAATTTCCTCTTTTTTTAATATAAAAGCTGAAATATTTACAGCATAAAAATAAGGGAAACGTCACAAACACCATTCGAAATATCCATATATATTATAAAACATAAGAGGTCACGTACTGACCCTCCGTAAAAGAAACCGCAAAGAATATATATATATATATATGTTATTGTTAGTCTCTAACCAAACTATCAAAAGAAAAGCGGAAACCATTCAATGCCAAAATCAACGTGTAAAACTACATCCGATAAAATAAATGGTAATAATGAATGGTCATTCAAAATATACATTTAGACATTGACTTTTCAAATCGGACATCATTTCATCTGTTTCCAAAAAAAAAAAAAGAAAAAGAAACAATAAAAGCATTCAATAGTAGTAACCGTTCCTTTGAAAAATTAATGGATATATTTTAACAGTATTCGGCCCCAAAAAAAAAAAAAAATCTTTTGGTTTGTGTTGTAGATGATCTCGACAGCCTAAGGTCTTAGGACAAGATCATGAAAGGTCCTTACAAGTCCAAAAAGACATCTTGACGGAAGACGAGTTGACCAAGCCTTCTTTAAGGGTCGATATATCTCAGGGTGAACAAAAAGTCGAGATATAGCAATGTCTATATTTATTGAATTTAGAAATGAGAATTTGAATTTCAAGATGGGCAAATGAATCTCTATAGAATCAAGAAAGTCAAGCCTTTCATGCATAGTATGAGAAAATTAGATACAAAGAAAGTCAGAAAAAAAGGAAATATTCCTAATTTTATTAGATTTTATTTATTATTTTATTTAATTATTTCATACGTAAAATTATAACTAGAAATAGGGGTTAAAAACCCAAAGAAGGGACTTTTGGCCATCTCATATTTGTGTACTCAAGAGAAATAGTGACAAAAACCTTAAAAGTGGACATAGCTCACATTGAACGAGCCACTATAATTATTGATATTTTTTATTTTTTCTGCACCATTAATTCTTTATTTTTATGTAAGCACAAGTATTGTGAATGATTTGTGAGGTTATTGTTTACCAAATTTCACCGTTAACAATTGGCGTGAGAAAGAGGGCTAGATTTATCTGCAGTTGAACTGGCAATTCTTGACCTTTTACGCAATCATCAAGGCGACGACACATACCAATCACTCCAACGGTACTAGAAACAATTCTGCCACTCAAGGAAATGATCAGTCTATCATTGGGGCCACTGACGGCGTGCAAGGCTCAAGGAGAGGTCGATAGCCTTCACTAACCATACTTCTAGAGCAGAAGGTGGAGAGAATGAGTGGACTTCTCAAGAAAATCTTGGCAGATGACATGCAAGGAAAGGGTGGTAATGCCGCAGGTGATGACCCCGTAGGCCAAGAAAACCTATGTGCTAGTAACTAAAATGATGGTGGCCAGCAAGTTTCCCCTAAGGGAACCAGGGAGATAGAAGGTGGCTACTCCAAGAGAGCAAATTCGATAGGTAGCTGAGAGAGAAAGAGAAGTCAAGTCCAGGCCTAAGGAGCAGGACAAAATCAAAGGCAAAACACAAGTCTCCCTCCACTTCCAACGTGATGTGACGTTAGACAAGACGCGACTTCAGACTGAACGGTGGAGACTTGTGGGACCAGTTGTGCAAGACAAACTTGAGGGTCTCCTAAGGGAATAATCCAATTTTTGTGGATCTCTTGGCTGTGAATTAGCCAGTAACCCATTCTTAGGTCAACTACCACCCCATCGTCCAATAAGTAGAGCAACAGTTGCAGGAAGCTTTTGGACTTCCCATTGGACAGGTTACACATTTAGTTAGGTGTGTTGGAGAGTTAGAGGACAAACTCTATGTGCATCGCAAGAAAAAGATTACATACTCGAATCTCTTTTCCCCCATGATAAGAAATGCACCACTCCTGGAGAAATTCAAGCCACCATAGATAGCTCCTTATAAAGGACAGACTGACCGCAAAGACCATTTCCAGATACATGAGTCTTACATAGAGCTTTACAGATATCCAAAAGAGATCATGTGGCGCTTTTAGCCAAACCCTCATCACACCAATAAAATGATGGTTCAAAAGTTTGAGGGAAGGAAGCATTATATGTTTTTTGTTAGTATTTGCTTAGTTTCTTTCTTTTTTTTTTTTCAATTTTTTAGTTTTGTATGACCTTTTTTTTTTCTCTCTCTCCCTTTACTAAATTTTTTGCTTACGTTTTAGTTTTGTAAGACTTTATTCTTCTCTTTTTAATAAAGTTTTTGCTTATTATTTGCTCTTTAGAGTCGGTAGCTTTTTTTGTTCCTTGTTTAAAAAAAAGGAACGAAAAGAGTTACCAACTCTAAGAACAAAAAATCTACATTTTTTAATAAGCAAACACTTTAATAAAAAGAGAAGAACAAAGTCTTACAAAACTAAAACGTAAGCAAAAGTTTTACTTATTTTCCGTCATATTTTTTTGAAGAGATTTTCCATCATATTATTACCATAGTTTGTTAGTATTAGCTTATTTTCTCTTCTTTTTTTTTTTTTCATTTTTTAGTTTTGTACGACTTTTTTTTCCCTCTCTCTCTTTACTAAAGTTTTGCTTATGTTTTAGTTTTGTAAGACTTTATACTTCTCTTTTTAATAAAGTTTTTGTTTATAAAAGATGTAGGTTTTTGCTCTTTAGAGTTGTTACTTTTTTTGTTTCTTTTTTCTTTTTTTAAAAAAGGAACTAAAAATGCTACCGACTCTAAGAGCAAAAAATCTACATTTTTTAATAAGCAAAAACTTTATTAAAAAGAGAAGAATAAAGTCTTACAAAACTAAAACGTAAGCAAAAGTTTTGCTTATTTTCTATTTCATTTTTTTTGGAAGGGATTATCTGTCATATTATTACCATAGTTTGTTAGCATTTGCTTATTTCTTCTTCTTCTTCTTCTTCTTTTTTTCCATTTTTTTAGTTTTGTATGACCTTTTTTTTCTCTCTCTTTACTAAAGTTTTTGCTTACATTTTAGTCTTGTAAGACTTTATACTTCTCCTTTTAATAAAGTTTTTGCTTATAAAAGATGTGGGTTTTTGCAAGGAACGAAAAAAGCTACTGACTCTAAGAGCAAAAAATCTATAATTTTTAATAAGCAAAAACTTTATTAAAACGAGAAGAATAAAGTCTTACAAAACTAAAAGATAAGCAAAAGTTTTGCTTATTTTCTGTCATACTTTTTTGAAGGGATTTTCTATCATATTATTTCCCTAGTTTGTTAGTATTTGCTTAGTTCTTCTTTTTTTTTCTTTTTTTTTAGTTTTGTACGAACTATTTTTTCTCTCTCTTTACTAACATTTTTGCTTACGTTTTAGTCTTGTAAGACTTTGTACGTCTCTTTTTAATAAAGTTTTTGCTCATAGAAAATGTGGGTTTTTGCTCTTTAGAGTTTGTAGCTTTTTTTGTTCCTTTTTTTTTCTTAAATGGAACGAAAAAAAGCTGCCGACTCTAAGAGCAAAAAATCTACATTTTTTAATAAGCAAAAACTTTATTAAAAAGAGAATAATAAAGTCTTACAAAACTAAAATGTAAGCAAAATTTTTGCTTATCTTCCGTCATAATTTTTTGAAGGGATTATCCGTTATATTATTACCATAGTTTGTTAGTATTTGCTTATTTCCTCTTTTTTTTTCTCATTTTTTTTAGCTTTGTACGACTTTTTTTTTCTCTCTCTTTATTAAAGTTTTTGCTTATATTTTAGTCTTGTAAGACTTTATACTTCTCCTTTTAATAAAGTGTTTGCTTATGAAGAATGTGGGTTTTTGCTCTTTAAAGTTGGTAACTTTTTTCTTTTTTCGTTCCTTTTTGAAAAAAAAAAAAAAGAACGAAAAAAGCTACCGACTCTAAAAGCAGAAAACCTACATTTTTTAATAAGCAAAATCTTTATTAAAAAGAGAAGTGTAAAGTCTTACAAGACTAAAACGTAAGCAAAAACTTGAGTAAAGAGAGAGAGAAAAAAAAAAGGTCATACAAAACTCTAGTTTTTTTTGTTCCTTACATTTGCCTTCTGGATGACTTATGCTTTTTGTATATCTTATAATAATCCTTTTGGGAAGAATAATGGAGTGGAGAATTTGATAAGAAGAGTTTGTAAGCTAGAGAGATCTAAAAAAAGGTAATAAAAAAACTACCGACTCTAAATAGCAAAAACCCACAATTTTTAACAAGGAAAAACTTTAGTAAAAAGAGAAGAATAAAGTCTTACAAAACTAAAACATAAGCCAAAACTTTAGTAAAGGGAGAGAGGAAAAAAAAAAGCTGTACAAAACTCTAGCTTTTTCATTCCTTATTTTTGCCTTTCTGGATGACATATGCTTTTTTGTATCTCTTATAATAATTCTTCCAGAATAATAATGGAGCAGAGAATTTGAAAGGAAGAGTTCGTAAGCAAGAGGGTTTATGAAATCTCAAGCTTTAGCATTTTTTAATAGGAAGAGTTTGAAGATTTATTGATCTTGAAGGTCAACTGATACCAACATTTTACTTAAGAACCGTATAAGCATGATGGTCTTGGGTTCAAGTATTAGGAGACACGAAGAAATCCTTAAGGGCCCTTAGGTGCTCAGAGGGGACAATACATATGAGTAATGAATATAAGACCTGATTAGGTCGAGCCCCACTAAGTGGACCCTATGGAGGTTGAGACGTTCAGTGTGTTAAGTATGTATTTAATTTGCAAATAATCAAAACTGTAAAAATAATGTTGTGTAATTTTATTTTGAGTCTTAAAGTATTTGTAAATAAGTTTTTAGTTTTTAAATATCTTCTGTTGATTTTTAGTAATTTCTAAAAATATTTTTGAGTCTTAAAAATTATATCTATGACAAACCAAAAAAGACTAAAATTTTAGAAGTTTACAATTATTTTTTGTGTGTTTTATTGTTAAATAAATATTTTTAATCATTATTATAAATGTTTTGTGTGTAAAATAATTAATTTTAGTGTGTTTTAAAATTTTAGGTCTAAAATCTAGAGAAAAAAGGACAAAATGACGCAAAAAGGGGCAAAAACAGACTTCAAATGTATAAAAAATGGAGAAAAGAAAATCAAAATCAAAACAAGCCACATGGCATGCTCTTAACCATTGGATCCCACTACCCAAAGCATCCTGGCCATCCACGCATCCCTTTTCAACCTTTGGATTTAGTGTGCTATGTATATATGCGTGCTTCTTCTCAGCCTTTCGATCAGCTTACTATGACTTCATCCAATGGCCAAAAACTTTTCTCAGGTTACACGTGATTGAAGTCGTCTGTTGAGTCAAAGTAGGTGTATTTGACGGTCTTCAATGCATCTCTATGCTAGTCCATTGTGTCGCGCTCCACCAGATCATATGGTAAAAAATGTATACTCACGAGCTAAATCACACAGAGAGGAAGGAAAGAAATTTTTTTATAATTAGCTGAAAGCTGATTCATTGGGTGGCAACTGAAAGAAAAGAAAAGAAAAGAAATAAATAAATAAAATATAAGAAAAATATTAAAAAATGAATAGTATTTTTTAAAAACCTTATATAAACCCCCTTCATTTGGCCATCAATCTTAAGGCCTTTTGGCCTCTCCTAGGTTTTTCAACAGCTAGAAGCTCAACAGTACCCCTTTTTGGGAGGAGATATGGTAAGGGTACTCCTCCGACCCTACTAAAAACATTAAAATGATATCTAAATTAGTGTAGAGAGTTTGATGAGCCAGAGAGATGATCTTACATACATAGTACTTTGGTATAGGTTTTAACTCTATATTTGCTTTGTAATGCTTATATTTTTATAGAATAAATGCTATGATTTTAATAATTATTGTTAGCATTGTTATGTTGCACAACTCTTGCATAAATTTAGTCATGCTTTTTAATGTAATTTAATTGTGTTGCAAAATTAATATTAATAATGTTGAAATCATGCCTGTTTAATAAGTTGAATTTTTGTTGCATTATATACATAAATTAGCATAGTAAATGTTTGATAATACTTAATTTATTGTCACCAGGGAGTGACATAGTATATTCTTAAACCATTTAAAGGGACAAAGTTCTCCCAAAATTAATGTAAAAATTTATTCCATTTAAATAAATTAATTTTGATTTGTTATTATTTTTTCTATCTCAAAATTATGTTTATTATAATTGTAGTGATAGTGGTTATAATTTTTATAATTAGTGTACCAAATCATTAGTAAGAGATGATTATCTTGCTACTTTTTATAGGAAAATCCTTATTGTATTATAGCTTCTATATTATCGCTTGAGGTTGACTTATAGAAATAGTAAATATGCTTGCTGTTAATGAGAAAATATATAATAAATCAAATGCTTTAGATAATTATTATTTAGAGTTAAAATTCCATGTCAGTTATGAAACATACAAGGGATTCTCAAAGCTTCACCATTTTAATTTTATGTTTTAAATTTTAAATAAAAATACAAAAATATTTATTTATTTTAAACTTTGTTTTGATAAATAGCTTGCCACTATAATCTAAAAATTTTCAATCTTTCAAAAACCCACCTCCTTGTGGATATGACATCTTTTCTATACTACAAACATTTGCATTTAAAGAAACATTTTGAGCGATACAAATAAAAATTTAGCGTTGTTGCACAGGAGGTGCGGTTAATTTGTTAGATTGCCAAATTAAGCGAGTAAACAAAGAAATGATCTATTCCTATCCTTTGTAAATATTATTTTAATTATTTGTATGTTTTAGTTAGAAAATAAAAAAAGAAAAAATAAATTAAAAAATTAAAAATTAAAAATTAAGGATGTTTTTCACTCACTACTTTATTTGTTTTGGGTAAAGAAAGTTTAGTATTTTGTCTTTTGTTTTGAAAGTTTGGGTAATTACAAAATTTATTGGATTCTGTCAAAAAGGACCACCATTGGGACTCGAGCCTACAACCATAAAGCTAAAACCCTTGCCTAACAAAGTTAGAAATTTTAAACGTGTGTAATGTGAACCCCCAACGATCTAGGAATCCAATCAATGTAGCATTATTCGATTTGAAAATTTTTCTTTAAAGAATTTGAAAAATAAAAAATTCAAAAAATTCAAAAAATAAAAAAATATTTTAGGAAATTAATCGACATTTTGTTGCAAGTTTTTTTCAAAAACACTTGGAATCGTTTTATAGTGCTTGGTGTTGATATAAAGACTTTCTAGATAAGTACCCTTACTATGGTCTTTCTAGGGAATATTGGTTAAAAGTTTTTATAGATAGGTTAAATCTTGAAACAAGTAATTGGGTAGAGAGAGGAGACGGATCCACCACTTTTACCAAGAAACTGTTTACAAAGCCTATTATATGTTAGAAGAAACGACTGGGTATGATTATTGGATATTAAATAGTTCTAAGAACAACTTAATCTAGGAGAACAATTCAAATTTTTCAAAACCTTGGCCTGATACTTAACCTAAAATTTTGAATTGCAAAAAACATATAATGACCTAAATAGGGTGAATCTAGAAGAAACCTTAGAAGAATTGGAAGAAACCTTAGAAAAATATATGGAAACCATGAGAAATATAGACCTAGATAGGTTTAAAAATTCTTTGTGTCAATTAATGTCAAAGGTAACAAAATGACACCATTCTTGCTAAAGATACCTTTGTACAAAGTTGTCAGTTAGAAGAACCTATTGAGCTAATTGAGCAACTACTTGAGTTGTTTGACGAAGATTCTTGAGGTGAAGAAGAGCAATAGACCTAACCATAGAAAATAAATATTTAGAACTTACCTATTTTGAGGAAACATTAGGAGAGGAATGTGATGAAGAAAAAGAAGAATTAGCTGTAGAAGAGGAAAATCATAACCTTTAGTCCTAGATTCTGAACTTCAGTTGCTACAAGAAAAAACCAAAGACCAATCTTACCAAGATCCTATATGGCCACCACCTCCTCCACTACCTCTAGCATCATTTTTATGGACTTATCAAGAACATAAAATGAGTCCAAGTTTTTCAAGTTTAAAGGTTTCATATTTTTCCAATCTTGAGGGCATTTTTACAAAAGACATGTATGTGATATCTTTTGACACTTGCTATAGAAAGAAGCTACTTTTTGACGATTGTTCACCAGGAACAGAGTTGGAAGAAAGATTTGTTGAATTTAAAACATCAAACGATGGGAAAACACCACCAAAGTAATATCTTTTCCTTCCCTTATTTGTTATGTGCTATTTAGATTTTCTTTCAAAAAATAAAAAATGTTGAAATTTATTTTGAAATTTAAGAATGAAAGCTACTAATTAAATTTATTTAGAATGGCTGAGTTATAGAGTTAAATTGTTATCAATTTTCTCTTTAGACACATTCAAATGAGTTTGATTTTGTAAATGTAATTTGTTTGGATTTTTAAATAAATTTTCAATAAAAAAATATGTGTTTTGATTTCATATTTTAGTTTTCCTAAAAAAAATCTTTGAAACTAAATTATTTAATAATTCATTTAAAATGGCTGAGATTAAGGAGGATTCCTTTTGAAATGAATTTTGAAGAATTTAAAATGATTTTAATTTTCAAAGAAAAAAATAAAGTCTTAAGAATCTCACTTTAGTTTGTAATATACTGCTGTGTGTTTTGTTAGTTTTATTTTTTGTTTGTTAAGTTTGCTACAAATCATCTCTGTAGCTATGCTGATTCAGGTAATTTTTTTTTTGCTCTCACTATTCTTTTTATATATTGAGGACAATGTACAATTTAGATTGGGCGAAGAGGGTTGTGTGTCACTTATGTGCAAAATTGTGGAATTTTTTTTTATTTTTGTCCTTTTTAATTTTTGCTCTAGATTTTTGTGTTTTTTTCTTTTTTGTGCATTATTTTGTAAGCTTTTATGAGTCATAAAATTAGAAAAAAAAAAGTGTTTTGTAAATATTAGTTCCTCAGTAATTAATGTGTTATTATTTTGTTTTGATTTCTAAATTTTATATTAATTAATATCATTTTTTATTCTTTGAATTGTCCAAATTTATGGACTCTTAAAACTTCAGTTTTATTTAATATTTTTATGTGTTTATTTTTCAAAGTGTTTGTAAGCCTTTTTTTAAAGCACGCACTATAATGCTTAATTGTGATAGTAAGTCAAAGCTATAACGATTTGAGTTTTGTTATTTTGTGCAGATGAACAATTAAGAGCAGTAACATTTTCAAAATTATTTAATTAAAAAATTTTAAAAATAAAAATAAAAAGAAATACAATAAAAAGAATTGTATATAAATAAAATGTAAAGTTGTAAATTAATGAATAAAATTGGACAAATTTGGTTTCAAAGCCTCTTTAACTTGAGCTAGTAAGTTCTATGAGGTGCTTCAGCGTCTAATACCTTTGACCAATTGGTTTGGGAGTTACCAACCCAAAACTTATTAAATAAGTTATCGAGAAAGCTTCAAAGAACCAAATATTGCACTATCCATAGCTATTGTAAAGTTTGTTTAACTTTGTTTATATTTTTATTTTATATTTCTACTCTTTAATTGTTCTAAATAAATAAATTTGAAATGTTGCTGCTTGTAAGAGTGATTTGAATCAAAATATCATAACAATTTTATTCTTAGTTGTAACACCGGCCAATTTTCATGCAACATATGAGTAATAACGTTATATAATTTTATTAATGATTTATGATATAATGATACTAACTATTTTATGTTAAGTTTTATGACAGGTGACGGTCATATAGAATTGATGTGCTCAAAATGTTCATGTCATTTATGTTGTATGTTTAATGATAATTTATGTAATAAATTAATGTTTTGTTAAATTTTGGAGTGTTAAGGCAGTTCGGTAGGCTAAACCTTTAAGTTCGGCAGGCTGAATTGTCCCTCAAGAATTGACAGACTGATGGAATATCATCGGCAAGCCAGACTTCACGGAATCGGTAAACCGAAGTGGGACATCGACAGGCCGATGACAGCTGACGAGCAGTCAACAAAAATTTCCTAAAATGGTGACGATGATGATTGGATAATGATTGTTAATTGATTGGCACATTTTTGGCTTAATTTTTCTTATTTTGGGTAATAAAACATTTGACTTTTGATTGATTGGATTTAATTGATGAAGTTTCCTATTTTGTAATTGATAAATATGGTAACTTGAACTACTCTTGGAAACTTTTACTTTTTCCCTCAATTCTTTCCAATTCCCACATGAATTACTCTCAAATTTAATCAGAAAATTCTGATATTATAGAGAATGTTGATCTCTCATGGTACTCTTCTCTTTCACATGAAAAAAAAAAATCTCTACACATTTCTCTCTCTCACGTTCTCCCTCTCTCTTCCTCTTTCTCTCTTCATCATGTTTATCTTCTTCTCCCTCTCAATTCCCTTGCTATTATTTGTATGATATATTAAAATTTCTTTGGCGTTAATTCAAGGAGGTTGAGAAGAAAATTGTTAAAGGTAAGAATTCACTTTTCGGTATTGCTGAAATTTTTGTTACCCTATAATTCAACCCTCATATCTTTGTCTACAAATTTCCGTTGGTTCTGAATTTTTAATATGTTATTTATGTATGTGTTATGTGCTAACCCTCAAAATTTCACCTCAATTGGATTTTTCTACGATGAGAGATGAATTTTTTTCTCTCTACCACTCACTGGTAATTAATGCTGATCGGTAACGTTGTATTTTCTCTATTTTCCGACCCCTATAACTTTGTCTACAAATCTCCGTTTGCTCTGAAATTTTCATATGATTTTCATGAATATGCTATGTGATGTTGCTCCAAATTTCGTGCCATTTGGTCTTATGTAGGCTGAGATATTAAATATTCATGCTCTGCACCGCATAATGAATTGTTGCTGATTGGTTATGTTGCACAAAAATGTGATTTTTGTTCAAAGGGTAAATTTGCTTTGATTTTTACGAAATTTGGCACAAATGATCATGGTTATATTAGGTTGTAAACTGGAAAATTTCGTGGTAATATCATGTGTATGTTGTGAGTTATTAAACTTTCTCCTAACTAGGTTTTTATGGCTATGAACTTGCAAACTTTGGACCTCTTGTTTCTCTAATTTTTATTTTGTATTTAAATGATTTTGTTTGGTCATGGAAATAGTAGGGTGTT
The DNA here is from genome assembly GCA_946598075.1 of Artocarpus hirsutus. NCBI lineage: Eukaryota > Viridiplantae > Streptophyta > Magnoliopsida > Rosales > Moraceae > Artocarpus > Artocarpus hirsutus. The sequence goes on along the minus strand of CAMOHE010052707.1, from coordinate 115,696 downwards.
ATTATGCATATAGGTTGTCACAAAAATTTTGAGGACAAAATTATTTTTGTAATATTTTCCTTAAATGCTAGTTTGATAGGCGTTCACTGCCCATGTCTATAAAATCAATTTTACTACCAATTTCAATTGTGTATTTTGACCTACTTCGATTTTTGTTGAAGCCAATTTTTGGATATGTTATTGTTCTATGTGTCTATTATATGTGTTAATTTTTGTAGATTTTTTCTACTGCATCAAAATATGATAAACGGACATGAGTGTTGAGTTGTTCACTGCCTAACTATTGCTGGCAGATTTTGTGTCATGAATTTTGTGACTTATTTTAAATACTAAATGGAATTTTTATGGCCAACAAAAAATCATGGAAATATGTTTATGTGATGACTTTTTCGCTGCAAAGTTTGGAGCTTGAATTGTATGTTAATTATGAGATATTAGGCTATGAATTCGTAAGGGTCATACAACATGTGTATAGGCAGTTTTGCTGAAATGTTTTATTTTGATTAATAAAATGTGTTTTGAATCAATGTTCTTAAGAGAAGCATGTATGAGTATGTTATGTGGTGTTGAACGATTTCATAGTCTCATAAAAATAAATGTTAATTTATATTTTAAATGAATATATGATATGAACACACTAAAGGGCGAGCACATTAAGACTACAGCAACGTCACCTACGAGTAGTGTTTAAGTAAGCTTATAAGGTAAGTACATTCTCACCTATAACATGATGAGTTTATGAAAAGTTTGAAATATATGTTTATGATGGTTTTATGATGATTATACATGAAATATTGTTATGGAAGTTTTCAAAGTATGAAAGTTTATCTATGTTTTGATGATAATGTTTTTCAAAGCATGAAAGTATAAATATATATATATATATATATATGTATCACCTAAATAAGTGTTGCACACCCAATGATATGTTAAGTTATGATATGATATGATGTCATGTTTGGATTGGGATTAGCTACCCCTCTCTTCTCATGACGGCACGCCTATGATGATGATGTTTATGGTGCAACACTTGGGCCCTTAAGATAAAATGAATAAAGTTTTAATATGGTCAATGTAATGAAAGATATGTTCCTTATAAAAATATGCCTAGTGCATTATTATGATGATGATGATGATGATGATGTTCATAAAATATTTTAAGTTGTGAGATTTAAATGTATTTACTAAGCATTAGCTTATTCAATTTTACATCATGCTGTAAATAAAGGCAATAGAGTTATGGACTAGGTGGAGGACATTGACAGGCGTGTGAGCTAAGGACGATGAATTGCAAACGAAAGATGCCAAGAAAAGAAGTTTTAAGATTTATGAACTATGTTTTATAAATTTAAGTATGCTTATTTGATGGACTTTTAAGATTTGAACCATAACACTTTAACTTTATTATTTTATCAATTTTCTTCCGCATTTGAAACTTTAAGACTTGTTTTAAAACATTTTTTTTAACAGTTTGGCCTGTTGATTACCTTGTATCGGCCTGTCAATCTTATCGAATTTTGAAACCTTGTTTTGTAGAGCTTCAGACGGCCTGCCGAAGGTCTACCTTCGGCCTACCATACCACTTTGGCCTGCCGAATCCACAAGTTCGGCCTGCCGAACTATAAGTGTAGTTTTTCAAAGATCTTTTAAAAAGTTAATTCAATTTATAATGGTATTGGTAAACTATTTAATAGATGTTTATTACGAATTGATTTTATTATAATAGATTAAGTTATTAAATATTGATATGCATATATATATATATAAAATAATAATAATAATAATAATAATAATAATAATAATAATAATAATATGTTTATGCATGGATCTTGGGTATGTTTTGCCAAATTACCTTTTTATCAAATAGTTTATTTTATAATTATAAGTAATAAGGAACGAATGTAACGATATATGTGACGTCCGTAAGGGGGGCGTTACATTAGTTTTTTATGAAACTTCATAATTATTCATTATCTCATTTTGCACTATGTCTAGCTTATTTACTTTTTGTTAAATAACATATAAACTGTTTTAAATAAAATTTTTGTTTGTTAGTATATCTCGTTAGATTAGTCAAATTATAGTTAAATGGTTTATATTGCGTGAATTTTCCATAAATTATTTCAAAAGTTTTATCGCTTTAATTGCTAGAAACTAGAAATAAGCTGGTTGGGGGGTATGATGAGATCGTAAAAATGTATATTTTCTTTATCATTTATTTATGCTTTTATTTCTCGTTAAATACCTTAATTATAGTGTTTTTGTGTTAATTAGTATTTTTATGCTTTAGTTTGTAAATATCTTTAAAATATGTTTTTTTGTGTATTTTTATGTTCAATAATATTTTTAGTAATTTTAAGAGTTGTTTCAATGTGTTAAATATGTATTTAGTTTATAAATAATCAAAACTATAAAAATAATGTTGTATAATTTTATTTTGAGTCTTGAGGATGTATAAATAAGTTTTTAGTTTGTAAATATGTTCTATTATATTTTTAATAATTTCTAAAAATATTTTCAAGTCTTAAAAACATATCTATGATAAATCAAAAGATACTAGAATTTTAAAAGTTTGTAATTATTTTTTGAGTGTTTTATTGTTAAATAAATATTTTTAATAATTATTGTATATATCTTGTGTGTAAAATAACTAATTTTAGTTTGTTTGCAAATTTTAGATTTAAAATATAGAAGAAAAACGGAGTAAAACAATGTAAAAACGAGCAAAAAGGACCTCAAATGCACAAGAAATGAAAAAAAGAAAATAAAAATCAAAACAGGCTACATGGCGTGCTCTTAGCCGTTAGATCATGTCGCCCAAAGCATCCTAGCTGTCCATGTGTCCCTGTGAATCCTCCAGATTCAATGTGCTGTGTACACATGTGCGCTTCTTCTCAGCCTTTTTATCAGCTTACCGCGACTTCATCCAATGGCCGAAAGCTTTTCTCAAATCCCACACGGTTGACGCCCTCCACTGAGTCAACTTAAGTGTACCTGATGGTCTTCAACTCATCTCCACGTTAGTCCATTGCGCCGCGCTCCACTAGATCGCACAGTAAAAAAAATGTGTACTCACGAGCTGAATCACGTGGAGGAGAAGGAAATAAAATTTTTATAATTAGCTTTCAACTGATTCGCTGGGCGGCAACCGAAAGAAATAAAAAAAGAAAAATAAAATAAAAAATAAATAAAATATAATTAATATATTAATGAAAATCAGTAGTATTTTTTTTAAAGCCCTATATAAACCTCTTTCCCCTTAAATTTTAAGTAAAAAAAAATCAAAAAAATATTTCTTTATTTTAAACTTTGTTTTGAAACTCTCCTTGTCACTTTAAACCTAAAATTTCAATCTTTTAAAAAACTACCTCTCTTTAAATACTACAACATTTTTATATTACAAACGTTCGCAAATTGCAATGTAATACGCTATGATTGTTAAGGATGTGATTCTAATTTTGTTACTTATCATACTGCTAATCACTACAAAGAAATGGACTTTTAGTCAAAACAGTATTTAACAAAATTTTTAATTACATTAAAATATTGTGACTAAATGTATGTTAGTTACTTACACAAAAATGTTGTGATTAAAAATTTTACTAAAAATTGTTGTGATTAAAAGTTTAGTTTTTTGTAGCGAGTAAGTATGGCTAGTTTGGTTTCACATTTAATTTAATTGATTTTCAATATGGAATCAAGCATTTGGAAAGTTTGTTTTAAATTTCTTGGAAAAAAATGATTTTTCTTGCACGGCTAATTTTCCCAAAGGCTAAAGTAAGCAGAATAAAATCCAAAATAACATAGGATGATAAATTTTCCTTGTACCGGGAAGTACCGCACGCAAGGATCCTTTCACGTATTGACCATGACATTTGCATGGTCGTATTTTTTATGTGAACTTTGTATTTAATATTAATTTATTACGTCCAATGGCAAAAAAATTAGAAAAGCATTTTTATTCTTTCTTAAATTAAAAATTATACAATATTATATTCTTGGATGTTTCAAAATTAATAAATGGGATAATTTAAATTGAATATTGACATTTTAAAGTTAAAAATAGCAACACAATTTCAGTAATTGTAAAATAGCAACACAATTTTAGTGGTTTTTATTTTGTCGATTTATGGATATGATTAGTTATATTGAAATTTATGGGTATGATTAATTCATGGATCAATTAGGATGATTAATATTATTTTGTAGATTTATGAGTATGATTAGTTATATTGAATTTATCAATATAATTAATTTGTGAAATTTGTGGATTTATGGTATGGTTTATATGGATAGATGAATGATATGATGCTTTTTACATAAGGCATTAAATTCATTAGAAAAGTATTCACCACCTCTACCACTTTGAATAATTTTTTATCTTTTTTTATTTTTAGTTCTCAACTTTAGCCTTAAAAAAGTTAAACTTATCAAAAGCTTCATCTTTTATTCTTATTAAATACGCATATATGTATCTAGAACAATTGTCAATAAAAGTGATAAAATACCTTTTTCCTCCTCTAAAAAAAATTCTGCTATACTCATAAATACCGATATGAATTAAATTCAATCATAGTAAACTACATTCAACTTTAGGAAATGGTTTCTTAGTCATCTTTGCTTCTATGTATATTTCACATTTTTAGTGACTATCATTTTTACATGATATTAAATGATGTTTGGACATGTACTTTAATGATCTAAAATATAAATGTACCAAATATGCATGTCAAACATCAAAAGAGTCAACAATATAAATAGAATTCATCATTTTATCATTATCTATACTAATTTTAAGCCCCTTCAAAAAATACTAATTTTAAACATGCCATCGTAAGAGTACATAACTTTGAGTCTGTTCTAACACAAATGACTAATAGATACAAGATTTTTTCTAATATTGAGTATATGGAATACGTTATTGAAGATCAATTTCTTTTCAAAAGTAAACTTAATCTCCATAATTCCTTTCCCGGCATCAACCACTACATCATGATTCCCTATTAGAACTTCTTATCCTTTCTTTTCTACTGCATATGACAATAACACTTTCTTGTCATTAAAAACATGAATGGTGGCAAGTTGTAGCTATGTTGAGTTCAGTAATCATGTTAATTTGTATCTCCGAGACTATCGTACAAAGTTCTTCAGATTTCTTTTCAATGACATTGGCCTTTTTCGTGTTCATTTTTTCCTTCTTCTTCTTGTATCCGTAGTCATTTTGATGATGTCCTTTTTTCCCAAGAAAGAAACAATTTTTGAAAAACTTTTTTTGGCCATTTTTGGTCTTCTTAACGTTTTTTCATTATTAATGACTTTGGAGTTCTTATGGAATTTACTTGTAACTTTGAAAGAATCCAAAATGTTGCTTTTAGGATCATGAGACATTAGGAAATGGTTTCTTAGGCATCTTTGTTTTTATGCACATTTCACATTTTTTATGACTATCACTTCTAAATGATATTATACCATGACATGTGCTTTAATGATCTAAAATATAAATGTGCCAAACATGCATGCCAAACATCAAAACATTTTACAATATAAATAGAATTCATCATTTTATCATTATTAATACTAATTTTAAACCCCTTCAAAAAAAAAATACTAATCTTAAACATGCCACACAAGAGTACCCCTTTTTTCCGAAGGTCCCATTTTCAAATTTAATATAATTTTCATCTTTAAGAACAACTTTGAGTATGTTCTAACACAAAATACTAATAGATACATAATTCTTTCTAATACGGAGTACATAGAATGCATTATTCAAGATCCTTCTTTTTTTTTTTTTTTGGTTCAGAAGTAAACTTAATCTCCATAATTCCTTTCCCATCATTAGCCACTACATCATGATTCTCTATGAGAACTGTTTGTCCTTTCTTTTCTACTGCATATGATGAGAACACTTTCTTGTCATTGCAAACATGAATAGTGGCACCAAAACTATGAAACCAATCATAGGACTTTGAAGTTGCAGCCATGTTGAGTTCAATGATCATGTCAATTTGCATCTCCGAGACCATCATACAAATCTCTTCGGACTTCTCTTTGATGATATTGGGCTTTTTGGAGTTAATTTCTTCCTTCTTCTTCTTGCATCTGTAGTCATTTTGACGATGGCCTTTCTTTCCACAATAGAAGCAATTTTCAAAAAGCTTTTTCTAGCCATTTTTGGACTTTTAAAGTTTTTGTCATTATTGACATTAAAGTTCTTATGGAATTTACTTCCTTCTGTGACATTAACTTTAGAAGAATCTAAAATTTTGCATTTAGGATCACGAGACTTGTATACTCTTCCATCCTCAAATATGTTTTCAACTCTTATAGAATTATGTCATCTATCCCTCTTATAAAGAACTTTCCTTTTATAACCATTCTAACTCTAGGGTAGTTTAGTATGATAGCCCCAACTTGAAATGATTCAGAAATTTTAACTTCTAATTCATGAAGCTTAATAATAAGAACTTGCAACTCATAGATTTGATTAAGAATGGCCCTTGAATCAACCATGGAGAATTCTAAATATTTAGAATAAGAAATTTGTCAATATCTTCCTTTTTGGTCTTATATTTGTACTCGAGTGCATTTTAAATCTCCACCGGTGATTGTAGTCATTGGAGATTGAGTGCTCTTTTCTTTCCTTAGTTTTCCCTCTTTAATTTTAATTTAGAAGATTTTAATGACGCTTGATTCATTTGGTGTTGAACAATAAGGGTAGAGAAATAGAAAAATGAAGGCAAAGAAAATCTAAGAAACAGTTGGTTTTGAGGCACAATGGATTATCATCCTTGAGGCTTTATTTTCCCCTGTTATTATAGTTTGCTAATAGGATTTTTATAGAAACCAACCCTCAAAATACAACAAATCTTAAGCACAATAACTAGGACTATTATGGTGTTCCAATTCAAGATATGAAACCCAAAAAATTTAGAGCTAATTTATAGCCAAAGAGGTGCCTGTTCATTAACGGATACAGTTATTATAACTCATGCAACCTTTCACATAAACATGTCCTTTCATGAAGCAACATAATTATTACAATAAACATGTATGTTGACAACAATTAGCTAATTTCAAATAAAAGATTAATACAACTGATCAATACAATGATTCAAAACAACACGATATCCTACAAGGTGCTTCGACCCAGAGGCCACTGCCTTGCATACTGGACTACGCTAATCATAGCACAACGGCTTCACAAATCCAACGCCGTGGTGCTAGGCACTGATGTAAAAACATTAAAAAATACTTGTTTCTAATTTTACCTATGTGATATTTAACATCTAATATTTGTGAGACATATTACAATTTCTCTAACATTTACACTTGACATAAGACGGTTATTTCTTGACTGATAATCCACTTCGATCTAACTTGCTCATGTTTTAAGCCATAGTTTGTTTGGTCTAGGTAGTTTCTTTGGTTGGTTAGACATTTGCCGTTTTGGTCTTCCCTATACTTTCGAAAGGTTACTTATCATTCACTAGCTTGAAATAATTTGCTAAAACACTAGTTATTGACACATGCTTAGTACAATATTCTTTATAAAAAAAAATATTATAACTAAGAACCTCGAAGATCTGTGCCTTTTATATTATTCTGTATCTTTCTCATAGACGTATTTGTCGCTCTTCCCGTACGCATTCTAGCTTGTTTTATTCGTCTAGTAACAATTTGATTTCATTGTAACTCCACTCTAATTCTCAAATTGCATAATGGAGACCATAAATATTGATCATTTTATTAGGTTCCTTCTTGACAGCATATCTTATTAGTGATAATACAACCCCTTATTACGGCACATACAAACTTATTGACCTCAAATTAACAAGAAGGAGATCATGATCCTCAAATCTCCCAAGCATTCATAGAAAACTTTTCACATGGCCGTAATGAGATCGTCGCTCGTTAGCGGAGGACCGCACAAGCATTTGTTTCCGATGTAGACCGAGGCGTCAAATGTTTGCAGTGTCCCGCCCTGAGGAATCTTCCCACACAACCTGTTGTAACTCACATTGAATTGTTTCAAACTCAGCTCGGTCAGCCCCTCAGGAAGGCCCCCGGATATCTTGTTGTGGCTGACGTCTAAATACTCCATGTTCTTCGGAAATTTGACGTCTGAAAAATCGAACTCGAACAAGTTCCTTGATATGTCCAAGTGCAATGTTTTCTTGTTTGAATCAAACAACACCGATGCATCTCCTTCCACCTTGTTCCACGACAAATCAATGTATGAAAAGTCTTTCTTTCCCAGTGAGGTAGGAATTTTGCCCGAGAGCTGGTTCCTATGTAGGCGAAGCTTTCGAAGCGTTGGTGACACATCGTTAAAGCTTGGGATTTCTCCAGTCAGGCGATTTTTGGAGAGGTCGAGAATCTCAAGATTCTCAAGCTTGTTGAAGAAGTCCGGTATGGAACCCGAGATGTTACACCGGTTTATTGAGAGGACCCGGAGAAAAGTTAACTGGAAGATAGAATCCGGGATCGGTCCGGACAGATTAGGGTTTCCATTGAGGTTGAGTACTTTCAGTAAAGGAAGTTTGCCAATTTGGGGCGAGATTTTTCCCGAGAGATCGCCACCAGTGATAGCGATGGACGTGATTGTATAAAAATGCTCGTGGCACTTGACCCAGGGCCATTCGCAACAATCGGTATCTGGATCCCACGAGGAGAGGACGTCAGGGTTGTTGAAGGCTTCCTTCATCTGGAGGAGGACTTCCTTTTCTCGGGCATAGCAGCGCTCGGAAAGAGAAGGGTGAAGAAAGATGGAGAAGACAAGAGTGAGGAAGATCAGATTTTTTGACGTCGACATTAAGGGGGTCTGATCCATTTCTTTGGTTTAGTTTGTTGCAGGGTGAGAACTGTTTGGCATGGATGATTTGATTTATAGATCTTAAATAATGAAAGGATAGAAGAGAGATATCTGGCTCGTTGTTGGAGTTTCTGGTAATTGTCGTCCTTTGATTTTTTTTTTAATCAAATTATTGTCATTTGATGTATGAGTCACGAAAGTAATCCAATAATAGGTGGAGCGCATGGAATTATTGTTCTTCCTGTGGCTAGTTTTCCTTCCATTTTTATTTATCTGATCATCTACTATCTCTATAAATCATGTAACAGTGAAGAACGTGTGTATGAAGTAAAGATGGGTAATAGGACAAAGAGTTTTCAAAATTATTTGTAATTTGTTAAAGTTGCTTCATTGTGGCTTAACTAAAGTTGAAATAGATGATTTTTCTTTTGTAATACTTCATGTCCTACATGTTAAATTTAAGTATGGATGTTTTTGTTCTTCAACATGCTTGCTTGTTTGCTTGCATCCCACTATTGCTGGATTGTTGTTTTTTTTTTAACTTGATTCTTGGTTGCTTTCTCTTTATTCGTTTTTTAATATTTTACATTTTTTAACTATTTGATATAAATATGTTTTTCTCTCTTTTTTTTTTTTTTTCCCAAATACGTCCCTACTCAAGCATTTGTCCACTAGTCCGCTAGAAAAATTATTTTCTGAAAATTAACAAATACATTTTAATATTTTGTGCAATTGGTTCGATTAAAACGTAATGTAATATATGTTTCTCTCCGTCCTTTAGATATTCAACACGTGTATATATAGTTACTTTGTCTTTTTTACAAATCTTATTTTTAAAATATTTTTCTAAATCCTTTCTAAAATAATTTCTTATAAATGAACATTTTTATTGTTATTTTCATAAAATAGTTCAACTTGTGAAACTTTATATACTTCTATATTACACCGAAAAAAAGGCAATCAAATTACTTGTTCGTTTTTTCAACCAAAAAAGTTTATACCTAAAAAAAATAACAATCAGGCTAAATTAAAAAATATGCATATTAAATATAATCTGGTAAATGTTGTTATGATTAAGAAATGTAATTATCTATTAGTATTAATTATAAGTTTTTTACAAAATAATAAAGCCTAAATTAAAACTTACATGTGTTGAGGCAAAATATTCTACATAGCATCCACGTGCCTTAAGCACGTGTCTCGTATTAGCATTTTAAATGGGGGTAAGATTGCTAAGGTTTTTTTTCCTCATATATTTGCTTAAATTGCTCTGTTTTTTTCCCCTTGTACATTTGCTTATTTTCAGTACTTTTTGAAAGGATTTTCTGTTATATTTTTATCGTAGCTGGTTAGTATTTGCTTATTCTCTCTTTTTTCTTTTCTTTTTTCTTTTTTTAGTTTTGTACGACCTTTTCTTCCCTCTCTTTACTAAAGTTTTTGCTTATGTTTTAGTTTTGTAAGACTTTATTCTTCTCTTTTTAATCAAGTTTAGAGTCGGTTGCTTTTTTCATTTCTTACATTTGCCTTCTAGGTGACATATGCTTTCTTGTATATCTTATAATAATCCTTTCTCGAACAATAATGAAGTGGAGAATTTGATAGGAAGAGTTTGTAAACTAGGGAGTGTGCAAAACCTAATGTTCTTGTATTTTTTTATATGAATATTACTCTCTCCTTATTTGTATAATAAAAACTATAGTGCTACTATTTACAAAAAAATGCTACTTACTTGTCATTAAGCATGGTTGAGATAATTCATTATGAGTTAAACTGTCTAATCAATAAATAGAGGTAGATAATGTTAAGAATTAGATGGCCTAAATATTGCATATTATTGAAAGCAATAAATCAAAAACAAAAAAAAAAAAGAACGTATAATATTTATAGTGGTTATAAAAGCTACGCTAACTTTTAGCTAGGTTGATATTTCACTTTAACAAACAAGTTTATAAGAGAAAATCAAATACGTCACAACTCTTTAATGTTTTTTCTAACCTCCCTAATGGCCCTGTAGATTCGCACACCTCATAAGTCGATCTATCGCAGCCATAAATTTCTTTAGTGTGGGCACTGTAAAAAAATAGAGATAATATTTTACTCAATGGATATATATTTCTATAATTGAGTTGGGTCATAATTGTAATTTCTTTTATAAAATAGGAGCCCAGTATAATTTTTCTAACAAAAACATTTTGCCAGCACAAAAATAAATTTCAGAAATTGAGTGGGGCGCATGTTTCCATTCAACCCCACCTCCCTTTACTATTGGCTCTGCATGCTTCATACGCTTCATAACTTAACAAACGCAAGTGCGATATTATTCATTAAAAACAACAATTGAGAATCTAATCGGTGTATTTTGTATTGTTCTTTTCTTTATAATAGATGTAATGGTGTATGCACCATCTACCCTAGGTTGTTTCATCTTCTTTTAAATTAAAAATTTTTTTAACAAGAAATGAGAAAGATTAATTAATACTATAGCCATTTAAAACATCCCAACTAGATTTGACACCTCTAATTGAACCATCCTTTAATAAACCCTCGACTCAATCTTATACGCAAAGGAGGCTACTGCCTCTTCCCGACCATTCCCTCACATTCTGACATGTTAGTAGGGGAACGAACGTTGCCTGGCCCAATTTCAAAACAAACGTCCCCCGTACCCCTCCTTTTTTTCCTCTCTTTTTATATATTTTTCTTTTTCTTTTCTTTTTCTCTTTTCCACACCATTTTATTTGGCTTTTCAAAATTTTTTAAACTGTTTGTGGCACAAAAACTTTCAACGTTAAGTGAAATAAACAAAAATTGAGTTTAAAAAAGTGGCATTTACATTAATTTCTCTTAAACAAATATAAAAAGGCTAAACAACAAATGAAATCCTACCAAGAAAGAAAAATTGACTACCCTTTAAGAGAAAGAGGGAAAGAGAGAGAAACTTTCTGTAGTTTTGATAACAACTAGAAACGCTGCAAAATAAGTCAAATACTCTACAGGTTTTGCCTCGTTAAAACCTTGTGGGAGGAAAAAAAAGAAAAAGAAAAAACGAAAAACAGAGTACTCATTCTCAATGCTCCTAAAAATGTATGTGATTAGAGAGATCAGCGACATCCAGAGAATATATATACATATGCAAAATTCCAGATCTATCCACCATCGTTTTTCTATATGCAGCTGAATTTTTTTAGACACCAGCTTGTCTGCTTTAGATACCATTTTTATGATTGAACTTGTTTTCATAAGAAGCCTTCAATTGGGTTCTCAAATTACATATCGGAGATATTCAATACAGATAATTTATTAGGTTCTGCTCAAGAGCACATCTTATATATTAGCGACAAAGCAACTCCTCACTATACAATACACAAAAGTCTTATTTATCTTCAAGTTTGTACAGAAGGGTCATGATTTCCTTAAAAACTCCCAAACATGAATTTAAAACCTTCTACATGGCTGCAACCAGATCACAGCTCGGTAGGGGTGGATCACACAAGCAGCTGTTACCGACATAGGCCCAAACGTCGAACCGTTGCAGGTACCCGCCCTGAGGAATCTTACCGCACAACCTGTTGTAACTCGCATTAAATTGATGCAAATTCAGCATGGTCAACCCCTCAGGAAGCATCCCAGATATCTTGTTATGGCTGATGTCTAAATAGACCATGTTCTTTGCAAACTTGACATTCGAAAAGTCGAACTGGAACAAGTTCCTCGATATATCCAAGTGCCATGTGGTCTTGTTGGAACCAAACAATACCGACGCATCTCCTTCTAGATTGTTCCGTGACAAATCAATGTAGGAGAAGCTCTTCTTTCCCATTGACGGCGGAATTTCACCCGAGAGCTGGTTTCCGTTCAGGTAGAGAGCGAAATCGTCTCCCTTGAAATTACCGAAGGAGTCCGGGATTGGTCCCGTGAGTTTGTTCCCGTCTAGGCGAAGCTTTGTGAGGTTTTGTAACCCACCGATAGAGCTTGGGATTCTTCCAGTCAGGCTGTTATGGGAGAGGGAGATGAGCTCGAGGTTCTTAAGTTTGGGGAAGATGTTATGGATGTGACCTAAGAAGCCGTTCCAGCTTAGGATGAGGAACCGGAGCCTTTTTAGCCTAGAGATGGAACGTGGGATTGATCCCGTCAAATTAGGGTTCTTCTGAAAGTCCAGGGTTTCGAGGTAGTGAAGCTTGCCAACATGGTGGGAAATGTGCCCCGAGAGATTTCCATTGATGACATTGAGGCTAATGACTCGATGGGTTTCCCCGTCGCACTTGACGCAGCACCACTCGCAACAATCGGTATCTGGGTCCCACGAGGCAAGGATGTTAGGGTTGTTGAAGGCTTTCTTAATATGGAGGAGAGCTTTCTTGTCCTTGGGGTGGCAGAGCTCTGAGAGAGAAGATTGGAGAAAAGCCGAGAAGACAAGAGTGAGGCAAATGATCAGGGTTCTGGAGATAGAAATTGGGGTCTTCATTTCTTAGGTATTTTGTTGGGCAGGAAATGTTTTGCACAAGTGATTTGATTTATAAGGGTTTCACATGATTCATGATTATCTAAAGTAACCCAAAATAATTGGGGGAAAAAAGAAAGGTAGGTGGAGCTTGTGACATTATTTTTGTTCCTGTTGTTAGCTTTCCTTCCTTTTTTTTTGAAGTAATTATATGATCATCTACAGTGTATGCAGTGAAATGTTCAATTTTTGTGAAAAAAAAAAAAAAAAAAGTGAGTCTGTTTATTTGTAGTTTTGGTGAAGTTGCTCCGTGGTTGTTTAAAATTTTCAAACATAGTTGAAATAGTTTTGCGGAGCAATCTGTGTCTGTGAAATTTGGTTCTTTTTCAGTTTTTCGATTTTAAGACCTTTCAAGAGTTTTACTCAATAACACTTTCCTTTTCTTTTTCTTTGATCAGATTTTGGTCTGTGCTGTCTGGTTTAATGGCTCTTGCGACCAGGATCAACAGTTTGTCGATTTTCTCATTATTTGCTCCAATTTGTAGTCAGTTAATTGAAGGAAAGTCAGAAGGCTAGCTCACCAAAAAGGTTAGATCATTCTATGAGAAGTTTATGTTTGCTAATTTTATATTTTAATCACTACTGTTATGTTTTCGGAAGCGTAGCAATAAACAAATACATTATGTGATATGAACAAAAACTCTGAAACATGATAGATTAGCTACCGAGAAGAATAAGATTCTTTACCAAATCTAGAAAATGTTTGGTTATGCCTTTCACACGTTTGATGCAATGCATTACTGAGATTTATCATAGTTTTCAGATTAGTGTATCTATTGAAATTAATTTCATTAATGCACCCTGAATTTTGTAAACTATCTCAGAATGCCGAATTTCGAAAAGAATTCATTCCATTCCCCAAAGTATGTAAAATGGTTCTTTTTCGGCTTTTGGATTTTGTTTAGTACAGAACAAAATCACTTGTATTAAAAGAATACATAGTTGCATAGCAACTCTATCTCTCTCTTTTCTGCATTCTTTTCCTTTCTCTTTCTAGAACTTTCTCGAAAGAGGTTATAAGATGATATGCATATATTTGAACCCCAAATATTAGGTGCTGATAGTTTTCCAGTTAACAAACATGGATGACCCATATCGTAATTAATTCATGAATTCCCTTGGCCCTTTATGGCTTTTCCTTAACTCCTATATATACTAACATATTGTAACGCTTTGTTATTAAATCAATTATGAGTAGGTGTTATTATTCAAATTTTGTTCTGTAAATCAACTATTTATAGATTTTTTTTTTTGTTGAAAAGGGAGATTGAATATTTTTCTATGGCAGTATTTACAGATGGGTTTTTTTTTTTTTTTGGCTTAAAAAGGACAAGTACATATCGAAAACTCAGGCATTTGCTATTTTTGTTGTACTAATTAGCTCAAATATTTGCTATCTTGCTAGTGTCGTATGAAACTATGTCCATATTTTAAAACTTTGTAGCTTTGTTTTATTGCAAAATCTATTAAGATCTATAGTTAGTTTTGTTCCTAAAATCATTGTAAATGCAGGGGCATAAATCTAAGCGTAAATAATGTGTTGCTTGAACCGAAAAAGGGGCTAGTTGGGGCAAATGTCTCCACTTGTTAGAGCACTTTGATTAATATAATTGCTTCAGTTTGTAGTGGACGAAAGCCATATTTAACTCGGTTGATTTTATTGGCAATGCAACTTGATTTTTGTGACTGGAATTCTATGAGATCTAAAGCTTAAAACAAGATTTGGTTATGTCTAATTTATAGGGAATCTACTAAATTTCTAATTATGACTTTGGTTGTTTTATGTATCGTACCAAGTATATCACATGTTTATGTAAGGTATTTTCAACAAATTATAATTTCCGCTATAATTTACCATTAACCTTTTTTTCTCTCTCGGAACATTGTAAATGCAAGGGGATAAATATGGCTGGGCAAATAATGTGTTCTTGTGTATCTAGTTATTTTTATGAACAAAATATTAGGCTATTCATTCCTCGTTGAGTTTCACTTTGGTTGATAAAAGTTGGCTGTCCTTAATTACTTCATATTCAAAGTTGATTGTTCTTGAAGTCCTTATCTGCTTGCTTGCAAATTACAATGTCACAAGGTGTTTATTTTTGTTGTATTCATATCCTTCCTTCCAAGAAAGGTTTATTTTTATTTTTTGTTTTTATTTTCCTCTCTTAAAAATATGGTACTAATTGTTAAGGATGTGATTGTAATTTTGTTACTTATCATACTGCCAGTAAGCGTGATTTTTTTTTTTTTTAAGTAAATAGCTAGTTTGCCCTCACATTTAATTTAAATTGAATTTCTAATAGAAATAAGCGCTTTGAAAGGCTTTGTTTATGCGCGCAGTAAATTATATGTTTTCTAATTATCTAACTAATAGATCTAATATAAGTGTCTTGGAAAAATATCTCTTTTCCTGGATGGTATAATTTTCTCAAAGGCTAAAGCAAGCATCCTAAAGAGGACTTACAATCCAAAATAGCATAGGATGATTTTTCCTCATATCTACACAAGGATTTTTTTTCATGTATTGATCGTAACATTAATGATAGTATTTTTGTCTACGAACTTTGTATTTAATTTGTTACGTCTAGTAGAGAAAAAAACATTTTCGAAAAATATTTTTATTCTTTATTAAATTAAATATTGCACAAATTTTTTTTGGGTATGCAAATAAGATAAGTTAAATTGAATATTGATATTTTAAAAATGAAAAAAAATAGCAACGCGATTTCAGTGGTTGTAAAATATTAACAAGTGTTTAGCCATACACAAGACTTATAACAACACAAAACATATATTCCAAAATAATATTTTTAGCAACACAATATTTTTTTTTCTTTTCGCTAGCGATCTTTTTTTTTTTAATAACATGAAAACCGTGTTGCAAAATGATAGTTTTAGCAACATTATTCATATCTAAAGATTTTCTACCACACTTCTAAGGCCAACATTCAAACAATATATAATGTGGTGTTGCTAAAAAACTTTTAATTACGCTTTAAAAATTTTTAACCACATTTTTATTGCATTGTTAAAGGCCAAATTTCTTGTAGTTATGCAAACCATCAAATGGGCAGCCTAGGCATAATGGGCTATCATAGCAGGATTGTTTTCAAAGCTACTCTTTGAGGATCTTCAAAGTGAAAGTTAGTCCCTACTGGCTAGCTTGATACTCGATTTTTAGTGTCTCCTACATATCTATTTCGTGTGAAAATTCCAATCAACATCGAAAAAACTTCTTTGGTAACGCACATGAGTATGCTAACACCGTTACTTGCTTTCCGAGCTTTATTATAATAAAGATAAGAAGCCGCAGTTAATTGAAATGCCTCATTACATATAACGAGGACAATCATTTATCGTAGTACTATTCTAATTAAAAAGACAAAATTGGAAAGAACAAGAAGGCGAAAAGAAAATAGAAAAAAGGGACAATCATTGTGAAAAGCGAACGCATGCAAAAATCCGACGATACACGTTCGTATCCGTGGAGATAAGTTGTAACGAGTTAATATTTCATTTGGTGAGCAAAGTTATTGGGTGTTTGAAAGCATTAGTTAGAACTAAATATGGTTCAAACCAATGTAGCATGTAAGAGTCTCACACTATAACACGTTTGTAACATGTAAAAGTCTCACACTATAACACGTGTTTTTAATACTATAGCATATGAAAGTTTTACACTGTAGCAACCAAAAGTTTTGGTTCCAACTCGTACTGTCAAACACCACATTAGAATATTATAGTGCATAGTAAATTACCTTAAAGGTTCCCGATCTATTTAAAAAGTGACTCAATGGTCACGGTTCTTTTTTTAGTTAAAACTTTCTTGAATTCTTAAAAGCGATGCAAAAGGACGAACATCACTGACGTCTATCTATTTTCTCACTTTTAATAAGCACATAAATCATTTCCCATATCCCCATATCTATTAGCGATCAATACATTATCCTACATCCATTTTCAATCTATTTGCAAGTCCTAAATGAAATATCAAATTCAATAGAGCCTTACAAAATAAAAAACATGTAATTTTGAGTTGCAATCAATTTTACACACAAAATTCAAGCAACCCATAATAAACTAATATAATGTACTAACTCATCTACCCATAAAATAATAAATATGGTCAATACCATAAATCTAAAAATTTCAACTACAAATCATAACCACAAATCCAAATAAAAGGTAAAAAAAAAAAACTAAAAACCCGATAAATAATACAATAAATAATATCAAACAATAAATATATGACTAAATCACTTTCAAACAAAGGGAATGGGAGAGATGGCGATGTGAGACTGCAGTGGAGCTGTTTTTATAGGAGCAGTTTTAACGTTGGATCTGGTTTGTTTCGCGAACTGTAGGTGGTCTTAACAAGGAACTCTTCCACAATAGTTTCTTGAGAAATCCATTGTGGAAATTAGTTAAAAAAAAAAGAAGATTACATGATGGTTTTTATCAAAAACCGCTGTATAAAAAAAGGTTACATGATGATTTTCATCAAAAACCATAGTCTAATATTTAGACCTACCAGGATAAGTCTACAGGAAAACCGTTGGATAATATGACAGTCATTCTACCTTAACGTACAACAACATCTTTTATTTTTTTTGTCCGTGTCATGTTTTTAGCGCTTCTACTATGACAATTTTTGACAAACTGTTGTTCACAACATCGTTTAATCACTATTTTATTGTAGGGCAACTTAAAATTGGAAGTTTATAGAAAAAGATGATACTCACTATTTTCACTCGAAAAGCATATGATATTCTCAAAGAATGGGAAAAACATCCTTTGCAAAAATCATGATAAGTGCTTCTGAAAACTGCACCATTAGCTAGCTCTCCGTTTGTATTTACTTTTATAAGCTAAATATATAATTATACCTCCTAATTTAACTATTTCTTAATTTACTTCTTTGTTCTTGAAAACTTCAAAAGTATCATTTAAACTTTTAAAAAATGATCTCCACTTCATCTCTATGAATGGAAAAATTAGGCAAACAACATGACTATCCTTAAGTAGTTATGATAAATATTTTATATGTTAAAAATGTAAAAAATCCTAAAACAAAATATCAAATTTCAAAAAAACGATCTTAATTTTTTAAAATTTTTTTCAAGAAGAAACATATAATTTTTTTTTTAAAAAAAAAGGTTTGGTTAAGGGTATTTTTATCAACTCTATGTTTTTTCAGCTAAAAAGTCTGTAAGAGATAAAATTGAAATAAGGTTTTGAAATTCAAATGAAACCTTCATAGTTTCTAAAAACGGAAGAGACAAATTGAAAAATAATAGAAACTACGATGCATAGATATGTAATTAACTCGTACTTTTATCAAACCTAAGATAGGAAGATGCCATTGCATAATTTCCCAACAATCACGTTAGTAGAAACACGGGACTAAATCTAAAGATAACACCTAAAAACCGACATGCTGTTTAAAGGCAAAAGAAAAGAAGAAATTCCATAACATTCGGAAGCGCATTATTTTAAGATTTGTTGAATTTTTTGTTCCAAACGGCTTTAGCAAAGTCACACCTGGAAAAAATTTGATCAAATGGATCTCCTCATTCTTGCCACTTAAATGACGGTAAGAACCAAAAGATATTCAAGAATGTCTTCAATTGCTACTCTTCTTTGAAGAAGCGAGCCTACACCTCTTTCTTCAAATCTAATCGCCGGCCCCATGTTTTTGCAGTCTTAGCAATTTTCAAAATCAATTAACTCATTAACACAAATTAAGCATGTCACGACTCAAAATCGGAGGTAGTGATTAAATGGTCATGACCAAAATTGAAAAAAAAATATTTTTTTGAAGATCTAAAAAGTCAAAAATTTAGAAAAGGTTATTGGGCCCATAAAATTATAAAATAAAACAAGTTTGCTCTGGAGTCTTTAATATTAAATAAAAAAATAAAATACAAATAGAAAATTTAAAATAGAAATATACAAAATTTAAATGAATGCTTATAGAACGTAAAAATACAACTATGCATCTTTAGTCAAAATAAATAAATAATTAATTAAAATGACAAATAAAATAAAGTTTATAAATAGTCAATTATCTACTGCGACTGTTCATTCCATGTATCTACCATGGACTAATAAGGAAATAAAAATATAGGGAGAGTATACTAGTTGAATGGTATGGAGCATCGATGAAAATCCAAGACATTAAGTAACAATTGACTAACTTGGAAAGAAATACAGGGGGTGAGCACATTTTGCCTAGTAGGAAATCCATTACTTGCCTTTCAGTTTTTATTACTATTTTTATATTATAAAATCCTTATAAAGTTAATGAACGATTTTTCATATCAATATAAAAATTCATCAAGTTCGCACTTTATCAAGCAAATCAATAACTCAAAATATGTAATTGTCACTCAAATTCTTTCACTCATATCCCAAGTTGTTAGTGAAGGAAATGAAAGAAAAAGGTTATAGTAAGTTTTGTTATACCTTAAATGAACACTTCGTATCTATTTTGCCCCAAAGGAGCACCCCGTGAGATAGGTCGTATAGTAATTATTGCACTAAAAATATGCAATATCTATTGTGCACAACAAAGGAGCACTCCGTGTGATATAACTTTGAGGAATACTTTTGATGGCCCTAAAAGTTGTCCGATAGCACTGCGTAAGGTCTCAACATATATTAGATTTGGTTATAACCCATTTGACAACTAAAAACCCTTCTAAATCATTCTACCCATGTTAGTTAGTTCTAAAGAAAATCCAGCAACATAGCAGCCTATTTTTCTTAAAACCAAAAACTCAAACCTGCAAGAAAACAAAATTAAAGAGATTTTGGCACACCATAATTTTAAGACATGCCATCCAGAATAATTACATATATCACATAACAATCATACACCCAAACGTAATCATCTTGATGAAAGTAAAGCCATGATAACCCCATAAACTACCGTAAGATAGCTTAACAATCTCACAATAGTTTCAAAGAAATTGATCAACCAAAGTATAAAACATTTATCAAATATAAAAATTCCATTTTCAAATGATTGCATAAATCATACAATCTCATTTCTTAATATACAAATAATTAAAAAATTAAATAGTTTCATTACCTTTTTAATTTATCATCTATTTCCAAAGCTCTAATGATATTAAAGATTCATAGATCAAAATAGACAATTAAAATAATTATTATAAGTTTCATTTTTCTTTCAACAATTGCAAGCAATATGGTAGTAGTAATCCAAAGTAATTTAATAAAATATCACAAAAGAAGAGTAATAGAGTTCCTACTAGTTTATTTTTACCATTTGACGACAAAAAGGACTTCGTTCACCAAAACAAAGTTGTTGGTTAAATGTTTGACTCCCCAACTCAATGTTTGAAGCTTCGATTCACAATGCTGATGTCGCGAATGCATTCAAAATGTCAAAAATAGGCCAAAAGTGTAGTACTTAGACTTAGGTGGTTAGGTTCAACCGTTGACCGAGAATGGACCAGCATTGACCACAGTTTAATAGGCAAAGCAGTGGTGGAGATTGATACTAAAATGAAGCCCTCGATATGAGGATCACTATTTTAAGGTTGGTTTTTTCAAAATGAAGCTCAACTCGCTGAAAAATGTCACAAAACCAATGAAGGGGGCGATGGTGGCCTAGACTTTTCCAACGACATTCGGGCTTAAGGTGGGATGTGTCTTGTTCATCTTGATGAGAGGAATCTGACAATGTAACTTGTCAACAAAAAGGGAACCAAACCGCATCGGAATCATCCACGAAAGCCAAAAAGAGCGTGCAGTCTTTGCTCTATTCCAGGTGGCTGCGACACATTTGATGGTGGTACTTTGACGCCAAAAGTTTCAGGTAGAGGCACATTTGATTGGTCATGCATGTAGGTAGGTTGCGGCTAGAGATTAACCAGCAAGAGGGGTAGTGTGGTCTTCATTTCCACGAGAAGAAGAAACAAAAGAAAAGAAAAGAAAGGAAAGAAAACAACAAGGGGAAAAAAGGCATTTGATTTTTTTTAAGTCTGATTTTTTTTTTAAAAGAATCTTCTAGACACCCAAGGTTATTAAAAATTTCAAAATGATCCAAAATTTTCAATTACTTTTCAAATAAATCTATGGGTTTTACAATCTACCACCTTAAAATATTTCATCCTCGAAATTCCCTGAGAACCACATCAAGCTGGAGACTAAACACATGAGGATATTCCTTATGCAACTACTCTAGATCAACGAAACATAAATAAAATAGCATGCTGCAAGATTAAAAATAACTAAAAATCCTATTGTTCTAAAAACCTCTTCAATGTAGACAAATCTAATATCAAGAAAAGAATAGACCACAAACAATCCCTACATAATCAAAATTTTGAATTCCTCATATACTGATAACCCAGAATCAATAGATATAAAGAACCACAATAAAATCATGAAACCTTTAATAAATATCAATCTCCTTTGAAAGTCTTGTTCCATTACATCGAGTACATGTAAACCTCAGAACTTGAATAATTCTTATAACCTTCAAGTCATTAGCTTCTTCCAAAATCTAGAGTCATAAGAAGATTAAATAATCATTGAAGCTAAGACCATAATCACACCACTCAAAACTCATCAATCAATCTTTAATAATCTCTAAAGCCAAACATGAATTACCTAAATCGTAACTAATATTGAGAATAGCTTCTGAAAATAGATATCCGTTAACCCCCACCAAATACATAAATTCAGTTCTTAAACTAATAAGCCTTCTCATTGCACATTCACAAGGAATTGCAACATTCCCTTATAGTGTCAACATTTAGATCCAATCAAAACCATATAACAAAAATGCCAGTGGGATATATTGATAGGCTTAATGTTCCAAAAAGGTTAAGTTCCAAACTAAATAACCATAATCAATTTGTTTGTAATCAAGAGAATATATCAAAGTTTATTTCATGTTTCCCCTTAACATGCAATCTTTAACCCAAGGGGATACTAAGAGGTTGCCACTAATGTCTCCATAGGTAAATCATTCTTAAAGTCTTAAAAAGCAACATAGTTAGGCGTCAATCGATCAACAGACCACCTCAAAGCAATCACTTTGTTTGAAACCTAATTAGTATCATATGCTTCAAGGTATGGAGTTATTTACCAGCTAAAGCATATCCTTATCTCACACGAGTTACACTAATAAGCATAATGAAGGTCTAACATCAAGACTAATAAAACGTTAGTCTAACAACATTTGATACATAACTCCCAATGAAATATTGACATCAATCATTCTAAACCAATGTTTTTCAATAAATCACACAAATTATTCCAATTAGAAAGGACCTAAGAATTATATGCGAATCACCATAGGATCGAGTATATGAACCAAATCTTGCATCACAACTAGAATCCCCAAATCTAATATCCATCTATATCAAACAACATAATGCTTATTATGTATACAATATAATAGAACTAAACCAATAGTGAGTCTAATCTATGCAGTTTACTTCCTAACTTGGAGTTATTACATCCCAGCAATTTTTTTTAATTAGCAAGAGATCATCGTACAATATACTCTACATCCTTCTAATTTATAATGCTTAAATCCATTATCTAAGTCAGGGTCCATCCTTGACATGTCATTGTAAGGAGATACTAAAACCTCAAAAATCACACAAGCAAGTACTAAGGCAAGCTAAATAAGTAATACCTTAAAACAATTGTACCTTTTCTGTGAGATCTTATCACCACTATCCAATCAAGTAGAAGGGGATTATACTTCTAACACATTCCCTATCTTAGAAGGGCTCATCCCATTTAAAAGATTTAAGGCTTAGAAATAATATCATAAAAGAAAACTTCAACTAAATAACACTTACTAATTCTTTGTCCTTGAGTCCAAATAAGTCAAGACATTTAATCCTAATGCAAGGAAGATCTCATCTTGTCCCCCGATCATTCCAAAGTTTAAGGACAAACATATATATTAGTCTTCGCATCACAGCTAGAAATCACCAACTTAAGAATTAATCTATCTTAAACTAATAGCATCAACACCTATGATAGTCTAAAAATAATCAATTTTGCCACTTTGGCCTTATGATTTGTTCATTTCTCCCAATAGACAAGAGATCATATCCTCTAGGTTCTACTCAAATTTCCCAAGGCACTTTCTAACCCAAAGGAAAGGAAGCAACCATATTGATAGTTAATATAGACTTAGCCTTCAAGCAAGAAGCTAAGTTCCAACATATAATTTTTCCAAAGAAAACTAACACCTCCTAGCCTAAAAATTCCTAACTTAGTCTCCAAGATATGATCAAGATTGTACTAAATTACTATGAGATACGTAGGCCTATCAAATGGACCTCAATTCTTTTATATATATATATACATATATATATATATATATATATAGCTACGAAACAAATATTTTGTAATAACAAATCTAAAAACAATAGTTTCAAATCTGGAACCATAAAACAACAAATACATAACTAAATAGTTTCAAATATGAATTTTTCATAAAACTCTTTTTTGTAAAAGAACAAATATATAATTGATTTTTTTTTAAATAACTCAAATATTTCTATGACATCAAAAATAGCTCATCATGATCACCTAAATCATGTTTCCTTTCTTTTTCCTTTAAACTCAAATCATCATAAAATTTTCTTTTCCTTCATCAGTTGCAACAACATATAGAAATTAAGTTTCAACTGAAAACAAAAGTTCTCATGCTTTAAACTCTTAAATAATTTCCAAGGCTAATAAATGAAGTCAACATAACTAAAAACAAGTACTAATAAACTTTAACACTTGGGACCATTTCCACAAAATTAAAGATAAGCAAATGATATATAAAAATAAAAATAATCAACAATAGACAGGAGCAAACATGAATTGTAAGTAAGATGAATTCACTAAAAAGTGGTTCTTTTCAATCTATAAAATTGAGCTATTAGAAGGTAAAATACACAAACCAATTAATCAAATGAACAATCTATATGCTTGAATGTCACATATTGAAAACTAAAGAAAATAAAAAAATTTTCATTTTGTTTTTGTTCAAAACTCAAACAAAATATTAACAATATTTGGAAAATCAACAACTTCACAGAAGACTGCCCAATAAGAGAACAATATCAAAGGTAGAGATTCAAAATTGAGAACTTTGCTTGAAAACTAATTTTGACAGAAAATTCCCTTCTTCAACTATTTTCTTCAACTATTAATAAAAATCTGAGATCAAAACAGATTTATCAACTTCCATAGGACTCTAGCTAACAAAAATTGGGAGTTTTGGAGTACAATATAAAATCAAAGCAATTTAAGCCTCATTACAAAGACAAATGGTTTAGCAGGAAGAGGAAATTTCTAATTTAAGAGAAATGAAGAAAGAAGAACACCCCAGTTGATTTTAGAGAAAATTTTAAGGCTATACTAAGTGAACCCAAAATCAAGGCTAAAATAGAACTAATAAAATCAATATTTTACATGTCGACAGCGACGTGACTCAAGAAAGGCAAGGATTATGGAATTTGAAGAGAAATTAACAAATAAATAGTTTCAATTTTTGACAATTGATATATGAGAAAAATATGGACAAAATGAAATAAAGTAGATAAAATCAACAAAAAAAGGGATGTCAAACTCATTGCCCTAATTGTTTGGTGCATAGAGTTTAACATTCTAAATGATTACTTCCCATTAATTGAATGAAACCAACCAATACCCAACAAGGTAAATTCTGAGAAACTTAAAACCATTGCTCGGGTACCCTTTTTATCACGACTCAAAATTGGGGATAGTGACTAAATTGAAAGAAATATTTTTTTTTTGAAGATCTAAAAAGTTAAAAATTTGGAAATAGTAGTTGGGCTTGTAAAGTTATAGAAATAAAACAAGCTTGCTCTAGAGTCTTTAATATTAAATAAAAAGGTAAAATACAAATAAAAAATTTGAAATGGAAATATACAGAATCTAAATGAATGCTTATAGAATAAGTAAAAATATAGCTGGGTAGCTTTAGTCAAAATGAATAAAAAAATTCAAATAACAAATAAACAAACTTTATAAATAATCAACTATCTATTGAAGTGTTTGTTCCACCTATCTTCCATGCACCAATAAGGAAATAAAAATGTAGGGAGAGTATACCAGTCTCATGGTATGGAGTATCGATGACAATCTATGACATCAAATAATAATCAACTAACCTGAAAAGGAAAGTAGGGTGTGAGCCCACAGTGCCTAGTAAGAAATCCATTATTTGCCTTTTGGTTTTTCTTACTATTTTTATATCATAAAATCCTTATAAAGTTATTGAACAATTTTTTGCATCAATATAAAAATTCATTGAGTTTACACTTTATCAAGCAAATCAATAATTCAAAACTTATAATTGTCACTCAAATTCTTTCACTCACATCCCAGTTGTTAGTGAAGGAAAGAAAAGAAAGAAAGGTCATAGTAATTTACATTATACCTCAAATGAGCATTCTGTGTCCGTTGTGGTCCGAAGGAGCACCCATGAGATAGGCCATATAGCAATGATGGTACCAAACATTTGTCAAACAAAAGAAATATATTTTCAAATAATGCGTAAATCATGTAACTCATTTCTTAATATACATATAATTAAAAATATAAACTAATATTATTTACCCTTTAATTTAACATCTATTTCTAAAGCACTAATGATATTACAGATTTATAGATCAAAATAAACAATTAAAAAGATTATTATAAATTTTAATTTTCTTTCAACAATTAACAAGCAAAATAGTAGCAATAATCTAAAATAATTCAATAACATATCACAAAAGAAGAGTATTAGAGTTCTTACCTATTTAGTCTTTAGCATTCGATGGCAAAAAAGACTCCGTTTGCCAAAACAAGGCCGTCGATTGAATCTTTGACTCACCAATTAGGTGTTCAAAGCTTTGATTCACAAATAGGCTGGAAGTGCAACTCTTGGACTCGGGTGGTTGAAGTCAAACATTGGCCACCGTTGACCAAGAGTTGACAAGATTTGACCATAGTTTGACCGAAAAAGCGATGGCAGAGATTGGAACCAAAATGAAGTCCTCGACACGAGGATCACCGTTCCAAGGTTAGTCTTCCAAAATGAAGCTCGGCTCGCAAAAAAAAATGGCATGAACGAAGGGGGCGGTGGTGGCCTAGAATTTTTTGACAATAATCAGCCTTAAGGTGGGGTAGGTCTTGTTCCTTTTGACGAGAAGAACCAGGCAGTGTAACTTGCGGATGCAGAGGAAACCAAATGGAGCTGGAATCATCCACAAAATCCTAAAAGTGCCTGGTGGTCTTTGCTCTGTTTCGGGTGGCTGGCAATGCTTTTGACGATAGCACTTTAGCCCCAGAAGTTTTGGGTGGCAGCCAATCTTATTGGTTAGTGAGTGCAGGCAGGCCACGAGTGGAGATTGGCCGGTAGGGGGGGTAGCGTGGTCTCCATTTCCATAGGAAGAAGAAAGAAAAGAAAGGAAAAAAAAAAAGAAATGGGAGTTCAGGGGAAAAAAAGGCATCTAATCTTTTTTTTTTAAATCTATTTTTTTTTTAAAAAAAAAACCTTTTAGATACTCAAAGGTTATTAAAAATTTCAAAATGGCCTAACATTTTGAATTTTTTTTTCAAATAAAACCATGTGTTTTACAAAGCATAAACATAACATGCACCACTAGTTTTCAAATTCCATCCCATGAAATCTTTAAGCTTATTAGTAATTAAATCATTATAATGATTCAAGGACATGTTCTATCAAGTTATACTATCTTTGGGCTGTAAATATTATTCATAATACAATCAAATGCACAAACTAGTTCAAATCATTCATAATATAAAACTTTTAATAGCTAAAGTGTGAAGTAAAGAATAGTTATAACGTAATGCTTTTGCGTCATCACATGCCACACTATCTTAAACAGGCTATAATTGTGCTGGTCATAAAAGCAAGCAACATCAACAGCGTGTCATTTTGATTGCCATTATTTTTGCTTTAAAAGCAAACGTCGCCTTTTAGGAAACCTTTGCTCTCTTAAAACACTTTTTTAGGTGGCCCTATTGTAGCAACACTTTTTTAGGTGGCCCTATTGTAGCAAAAGCAGGAAAAAAAATGTTGGTAATGTACAGATGTAGTTGTACCTACTGAACTTCTTCCCCCTTCAAAAAAAAAAAAAAAAAACAAAACAAAACAAAACAAAACTGAACTTCTTTCCGATGGGGGTTGTGCTGTCTGTTTTCTCATTTGAACTTCGTATTTGCCCATTTTGGTTTTAGTACTTCGTTTTCTTTTTGAGTTTAGCGAAAATTTGATATATGTCTTGTTAATAAAGTAATTTTAGTATCTTATCTTTATATACTTTTTTTTTAGAACAGTTATAAATTTAGATTACTTCTCTCTTCGAGGCATAATTAACAACGTTCAAATTTGGACTTTATTCTTTAGGAGTAGCTTACAGCTTTATAGTTCTTTTCTGTATTGAGATTGGTTCCATTTTCGATGTTTTTGTGCATTTTCAAATTTATTGTATCTTCCATTTATTTCTGTTCATAAATGGAGTGGTAGACGCAGTGTGGAATAGTTGGTAAATTAGATGCTGACCTATACGATCCGATGATTTGCTATCTTGATGTTAGTTGTTCGCTCTCCTAGTTGATTTAAAAACATTACCTCTCATCCGTTTTATAAATGAAAATTTGTTTATATATATATATATATATGCGGCACAAGCAATGTCTTATTAGTGCATCAACGGAACATTATTAACATAAGCCCAGGAAAAAAATTCAAAAAAAAAAAAAAAACAAAGAAATTGGACACACATATTCCAATATTACCTAAATTCCAAGGCATGCATGCAAATCCTTTTACATCTCCGACAGCGAGTTGCAGGCTGGTAACGGGGACCCACACAAGCATTTGTAAGCAGTGTAGTCGAACTTATGCAAGTTCCCGCCGAACGGAATCTTCTGGCAGAGTCTGTTGTAACTGACATTGAAGTGCCTCAGACTGAGCTTCGCCAGCTGCAACGGCAGACTCCCATGGATCTTGTTGTGGCTAAGATCCAAAGATACCAAGGTCCTCGGAAACTTAACGTACGTCAAATCGAACTGGAACAAGTTCCTCGACAGGTCCACGAGCTGCATCTTCTTGTCCACCCTGAACAACATGGACTGGTTGCCCTGCAGCTTGTTTCGCGACAGGTCTAAATAGCTAAACGCTTTCTTTCCCATCGAGGACGGAATCGACCCTGAGAGCTTGTTGTGTGACATATAGAGGTAGAAATCAGGGACCTTGAATTCTCCGAAGGTGTCCGGGATTGGCCCGCCCAGATTGTTTCGGTCTAGGCGGAGCCCGCCTAGATTAGGAAGCAAACCAATACAGGCAGGGGGCGGTGCCCACTATTTTGTTGAACAACAAGTCGATGAATTCAAGGCTCGTCATGGTTCCGATGATTTCGGGGATGGGGCCAGAGATGCCTGTCCATGTTATCTGGAGGAACCGGAACATGGTGAGTTTGGGAATGGTGGTCGGGATTTCTCCGATGAGGTCGGGATGCTTGTGGAAAAGGATGTTTTGGAGGTACGGGAGGTCACCAATTTGCGGGGGAGATCGGTCCCTTGAGGGTGAAGAAAGATGGAGAATAGGAGAGAGAAGTAGATGATGATTGGCATTCTGGTCACCATTTGCTACTTTCTAGTGTTTGATGTTGTTGGGTGTGCAAGTTAGAATGCATGAATTATTGGATTTATAGCTAGGGTTTGTGAATTGTGGCCGGAAAAAAAACGTCCCATATTTAACTATTTACTGTCGCATAATCTACGAGCTGGTACTTAAGTACCAGTACAAATAATGAAAAAGGACAAAGACGGACCATCATAAAAGGTTTCTTCAACTCGCTTAACTACAAAAAAAAAAAAAAAAAAAAAAAAAAAAAAAAAAAAAAAGAGGTTTCTTCAAGATTTTTTAATAAAAAGTCCATGTGTTAAAAATTGTACTAAAATTAGTCCTCAAATTAAAAAATGTGATATAATTAGTCTCTCTGTTACAGAGATGTTAATGATAAGAAATTCTATGAAATTTACAAGAAAAAAATGTCATCCCTTTGTGAAACAAATGAACAAAAAACATTAATTATTAACACCTTAGATCTCATTTTAAATTTTTTCACTTTCTTTTCAGAAAAAAAAGTTTTTTTTTTATTTTTTTTCTTTTCCTTTTTTGTTCTTTTATTATTCTTAACTATCCTCTTAAAATTAGGGAAATTAAGTGTTTTTCAAAAAAGTTTCAAACGCAAGTTTTTTACTCATAATTAGATTATTTTTGTTTCTAAAATTGTGTCCAAAATTGAGAATTAGGGATGAGGGCGGGATAGGAGTCCAGGTCAAGAGGCTAGGACCAAGGGATATCTTATGACTAAGGTTAAAGTTGAGATGCAATAGGGGCTTATCCCAATCTCAATCTTGCTCCAACCACTCTAGATCTGACCTTGCTTCCAACCTTGTTCTCTAATCTTGGCCTTGTCTCAACCCCAACATTGAACAGTACTACCTCATCTCTTGGCGCCAACCCTAGCTAAGTCAAAGCCCCATTCCTATAGTACTTTCAAAGAAGAAATTTTTGTTTCCTTGATTTAAATAAAAAAGAAACATAAAAGTAAAACAAGATTATCATAATTAAGGTAAATAGTTTAGAACGGGCTGAAGTTACACATATTTATTGTTTTCTACCTATTTATTTCACATAGGGAGTAATTTTGGGATTAGTTTTTAGTCAAGTAACTAAATTTTGTACAATTTAGTTAATTTTTCTATTCATTATTATTGAATTTGCTATATAAATAAATTTGATTATAGAGTTATCGCTAAAACAGATATCCCTTTTGTTAGCTAGTAGAAAACATTATCAATGGGCATCAATAGTGTTTTAGGGAACCCTAAGACAACAGATTCTATTAAAACTCAAAGATGTTATGAATTCATTATCTAAAACATAGTTAATCTATCGGAAAACGGTTTGTTTTAAATCCTAAGTATATTTTGGCATTTTTTGGCCATTCTCCCAAATTATCTTTTGATTGTTGTTCTACATTAATTATACTTCTTGGGCTTGATGTCATGCCCCAAAATCCCGAGAGGTGGTGGTGGTGGGGGATGACGTGATATATTAATTAAGTTAATTAAATCAAATTGTAATTAAAATTACCAATTAAAGAATTTAGTTAATTATGAAAAATGTGATAAATTTAAAACTTTTTAAAATTCCCTGTTGAGATAATAAAAGCAGATGAGACAAAATAAAACAGTAAAAGAAGCAAATAAGCAAGGATTGAGCCTCACCGGACCCACATTAGTGTGCGCACATATAGTATCGACAATAATTAAAATTACAACCACGGTCCAATATAAGAAATGAGATATTAAAATATTACATGCCTTGATCAGTCAATACAAATAACTTACTCAAAATCTTTTACTGCTCGCGAGTCCGATCGGTATGAAATATGAGCGAAAGACTCAGTAGGACTAGGTTTTTAAAAACATTTAATTTGAATATAAAATTTATCATTCAAAAAAATATTTAAAAAATAGAATTAAATAAATAAATTTAATTAAATCATTCGTACTTAAAGCAGTTTATTGTTTGTCCAGAAAGGATCTTATTATCTTTTATTAGGCAAACCATAGATTTTACCATCGTAGTGGTCCAGTTGGGTTTTGGGGCTTGCCCCCAAGGTCGTACTTTACACAATTCGATTTCTGACTATGGCATCATGGCCACATGTGTATTTTTATCATTATTTAAATCTCATTTTACCAAGTGTATTTATTTATATTCATTATGCAGTTCATTATGAAGATCACCTCATTCTATAGCTTATGAAAACTACTGATAAAAATCTCTTTTCATTCATCCATTGAAAACATTTTGAAAAAAAATTAATTTTGAGGCCAAAATCATTTAAAATCCAGCGACTAAAGAAGGGGGTAGAAGCCCTACCTCAATATCCTGCATTGATGCTTAACATCGTAGCCCCGACTTGCTATACGTTAGCTCTACAGAATCACAAATGACCTTAAGTTTGAACTAAGTTCATCAATGTAACACCCGTCAATTTTTATGTAACGTAAAAGTAATGACATTTGTAATTTCCTTATTGATATGTGTTATGATATTACTAATTATTTTATGTTAAGTATTATGATAGGTGACGGCCGCGTGGAATCAATGTGCTCAAGTGTTTATGTCATTTACGTTGTGTTTAATAATGATTTTGTAATAATTTAATCATTTGATGAATTTTAGTATGTTAAGACAGATCGGCAGGCCAAACCTTCAAGTTCAATAGGCCGAAATGTCCCTCATGGAACGGTAGGCCAATAGAATTTTATCGACAGGCTGGACCTCAAGCATTCTGCAGGTTGAACTGTGCGATCGATAGGCCGAAGACTGATGACAAGCAATCAACAGAAATCACCCAAAATTTGTGACAATGATGATGATGATGATTGGATATGATTGGAATGATTAGTTCTGATTGATTAACTTATTTTTGGCCTTTTTCTTTAATTTTGGTAAAGAAATGTTTGACTTTAGATTGATTGGATTCTTTGATAAGGTTTCCTATTTTTGAAAGTTGATATATGGTAAGTAAGACAAAATTTGTTGACCTTCCCTTATTGTTTCCCATCTTCCACATGAATTGACCACAATCTCAGTCAGAAAATTCTGATATTTTGGGGGAGACTATCCTTTCTTTACGCTATTTTCATTTTTTTTTTCACTTAAACACTCTCTCTCTCTCACGTTTTCTCCCTCTTACCCTCTCTCTTCTTCACGTTTTCTCCTCTTCTTCCTCTCAATTCCTCTACTATTATTTGATTGATATATTGAAATTTTCGTTGGGTGAAATTCAAGGAAGCTTGAGAAGAAAATTTTTTTTTTGGGTAAAAATCTTGCTCTTGGTATTTCTAAAATTATAGTCTACCTGTAATCCAACCCCGATATCTTTGTCTAGGAATTTTTGTTGGTTCTAAAATTTTAATATCTTATTCATGTATGTGTTATGTGATGTTCCTCCAAATTTCAAGATAATTGGATTTTTCTATGATAAGTTATGAATTTTCTTCTCTCTATCACTCATAATAAATTATTGCTATTTGGTTGTGTTGCAAAAATATATGGGTGTTGTTCTTAATGCAAATGAATGCTATTTTTCATGAAATTTGGTAAATATGTTCATGTAGACGTTAAGTTATGGACTGAAAATTTTGGTGATGATTCAATGAATATTTTATGTGATATGAAATTTTTATTGAAGCTAGGTTTTTAGACTGTTTTATCGGTAAATTATTGAACTTTTATTGTGTGACGTTTTTGTATAACGAAATGATTTTATTTGGTGATGAGAATTTTTGGAGGTACTGTATTGTATGTTAAATAGTTATCATATGAAATTTTAGAGTCATAGTAATCTTATTTAATTTATTGGATTATGTTAATTGTATGAAACTCACTGCTCAATATGATGAAGATTGTTTTGTTCCTGTTGTCCTATGCATGTTTTGGATTGTATGGAGTTTATTTAAAGGTGATTTTTGGATATGTTGAAGTTCTTAGTGTCTAATGCATATAGGATTTTTATGGAATGATTTTGGAATGTAAATAAGTTATTATGTGAATGTTAGTAGGGACTGCTCACTAAATTATATCGCTGGCAGATTTGTATTGTAGGTTATGTGACTTATTTAAATTGTTAAATTAAATTTTTATGACTAATGAAAATCATTGTAA
Organism: Artocarpus hirsutus; assembly: GCA_946598075.1. Lineage (NCBI taxonomy): Eukaryota > Viridiplantae > Streptophyta > Magnoliopsida > Rosales > Moraceae > Artocarpus > Artocarpus hirsutus. The sequence goes on along the minus strand of CAMOHE010052707.1, from coordinate 82,600 downwards.
TATGTTTATATGTTGTCTTTGTTCCTGCCAAATTTGTTACCTTAATTGTGTGTGAATGTAAAGTTATTGAGTTTTGAATTCAAGGAGGTCGGGAAATATTTATGTTGATAGTTTTGTTTTAATGTCTTAAGGTTAATGAAACATATTATAAATTTATGTTTTAAAGAGATGAATATATGTGTGATGTTATATGGAAATGGATATTATGTTGTGGTGATTAATTCATTGAAAATAAATGTTAATTGTTATTTTTAAATGAATGTATGACATGAACACAATAAGAAGCGAGCACATCGAGACCACGACATCGTCACTCACAAATTAAGGTTAAGTAAGCTATACAAGTAAGTACATTCTCACCCTCAATATGATGTGTTATATAGAAAGCTTGAAATTTATGTTCATGATGATTTTATGATGAATCTTTGATGGATTTAGTTGATGTTTACCATGAAAGTTTGAATTATCAAAAGTTATGCATGATTGATGAAGACATGTTTCAAAGTATGAAAGTATAAATATATATATGTATCACTTAAATAAGTGTTGCATACCTATGTTTATGTTATGTTATGATGTCATGTTTCATTTAGGATTAGCTACCCTTCTCCTCTCATGACGGTGTGCCTACAATGATGTTTATGATGCAACACTTGAGCCCTTAAGATAAAATGAATAAAGTTTTAATATGGATAATATGATGAAAGTATGTTCCTTATAAAATTGTGCATGGTGCACTATTATGATAATGCATAAGATGATGATGTTCTTAAAATGTTTTTACTTGTGAGTTATGAAATGTACTTACTAAGCGTTTGCTTATTTAAGTTTTTTATCATGTTGCAGATAAAGGTAAGAGAGTTATGGAATAGGTGGAGGACACTGACAGGCATGTGAATCAAGGACGATGAATTGCAAAAGGAAGAACGCCAAAGAAGAGATTTTATTTAATGATACAAACTATATTTTATAATTTTGAGTATGTCTATTTGTCGATTTTAAAGATTTAAACTATGACACTTTAATTTTATAGTTTTATCTATTGTCTTCTGCGCTTGAAACAATAAGATTGGTTTTAAACTCTTTTTTTTTGTATAATAGTTCGACCTGTCGACCATTACTAGTTGGACTGCCGATGTATATACTGGCCTGTCGATTTTAATGATTTTTGAAACCCTATTTTACAGAACCTCGAGCGGCCTACCGAAGGTTGACCTTCAGTCTATTGGACAAGTTCGACCTGCCGAATCCACAAGTTCGGTCTACCGAACTATGAATATAGATTTTCAAGGTTATTTTAAAAGCTTATTCAATTTACATTGGTATTGATAGATTATTTAAAGGATGTTTATGATCAAGTAAGTCATTATAATAAATAAAGAAATTAAATATTGATATATCTATATATATAAAATGTATGCATGGATCCTGGGTATGTTATCCAAATTATGTTTTCAAATACATGTTTTTATTTATAATAGTTTTACTTTAATTAATGGTAAAATGAATGAATGTAACGACTTCTATGACGTCTGTAAGGGGGTGTTGCAATCAATATCTAGTTTAGGATATTCTACACTACTAAGCTATCACATTGTGTCTTAGTGTGCCATTTATGTTCGTAAAATTATACTATAAAGTTAAAATCTCAATCTATTTTCAAAACAGCAAAAAGGGTGAAAATGATCATTTTTCATGGAGTCTGGTCGGCCTGTCGAACTTCTTGGTCTGACCTACCGAACTCCACAGTTTGGCCTATTGGCCATTCAACACCGGCCTATCAAACTTTTCTAGGTTTTGCCTTCTAACCATATGAGTTCGGCCTACTGATGCTCGATATTGGCTTGTTGAATTGGAAAAATCTAAAAATTTTCATATTCGAGCTTCGGCCTCCCCGAGCTCAAATTTTGATCTCCAACTTGTTTTCTTACTCTCAAAACATGTATAATGACCATAAATAATAAAAAAAACATACTAGAACATTTTTAAACATATATTTAAACAAGATTTACATAGAAACTTTCAAAGAAATTTGAACATAGAGAAAAAGAGAAAAACTTGGTTTTATCCATTTTCATCAAATCAAGCCTAGATTCTAGATTATTTAAGTCTTTCTAACTTAGATTAAAGGTTTCCTAAGATCATAAAACTCAGATTTCAACATTCTAAGCAAATTTAGAAATTTGGGAAAAGTTTAAAAATTTTAAAAATAAACAAATTAACCCCAAATTTTGAGCTTGAATCCAAGTTTGTGATTGTTCCAACGTGCTCCCGAAACCTGTTAGGTTTCGACTTAGAACCCACTAGGTTCTGTCCTGAGACCTACTAGAACCCACCTAGGTTCCAACCTAAAACCTACCAGATTTCATCCTGAAACTTATCAAATTCTAATAAATTTTCTTTAAAACAAAAAAATATCAATAACCTCTGGTCGTGGCCCAAGTGTCAAATTGTAACTTGGTAGGTTCTAAAGTTAGAACCTATCAGATTTTAATATATTTTCTTTGAAGCAAAAAAGCACCAACTGGTGTGTGGTGTTAGAGAATAATGAAACTTGTCAGGTTTCATCTCAAAACCTACCAGATTCTGTCATAGAACCTATCAAATTCTAAAGTAAAAAAAAAATTCCAAAAAATTATTATAAAAACATTAAATAAACCAGATTGCAAAATTTCGAAATTCAATAATTGTCAAAACCTGTTCATGCTCCTTCCTCATTCAAGTTATGCTACACAGCCTACACTTCTACTAACACTAACTTGTCAAATGAATAAATATACTCCATGGCGTACAGGGCGAAATATAGGCACACCGAACAAGCCATCCATGTGTTATTTATCTCTCTCACTTTAAAGTAGCTACAAATAAAATCACTAATGAAGTAACCTACAGCAAATGTCAAACCAAAGCACTCAAATTGCATTCTCCTACTACCTTTACCAAATTTTTATCGGAATTCCTCAACAATTTCATTTTTAGGGTCTATCTTCCAAGAGAGTCAATACTGAAGATTTTTCAAGAGGTCCAGATGATTTGAAAGTCTCTTTTGGTCCCACGGTTGACTTGACTTAATAGAGAACCAAAGAATTTGGTTATTCGCACATGTTAGCTATTGAGTAAACAATCAAGGATAATAATGAAACAATATATATATATATATAATCTTTCAAATATTCTGCATAATACAGATTCTAACCAAGACCTGATCCTCATATATAACATGAGGCCATTATTAACATAAACAGCAAAAAAGGTGATCAAATAAAAAATAACAAAAGCAGAGAAATTCATTTTTCCTCCTGAGCTAACCACAATAACAGAATGTTGATAGCAGCATATTAAGTAATATAAGAAAATTATTCAGTAGACCGGTGTACTATGTCATTTTGCTTACGTGATACACCTGTCCAATAAAAATAAAACATTTGGCTAATTTTTGTTATTAACTTGCTCTTTTCTAATAACAATGATAAAACAAAAACAAAAACACCAGACATAGAATCTCAAATAGAAGCCGGTGTCACCTCCAAATTTAAGACCATTCCACTAGTGCATAAATATAGAATTCACGGGATGACTACGTATATATATGCATATTTCCCAACACACATGCCATGGAAAAATGCAGTCCCTTCGGTGCTACATTTGCTAGGCTTCTATAGACCCTCCTTGATAGGAAAAACATGTCCAATTTCACTTTTAAAACCAAACTACGTTTAATTTGATGAACCATTCTTGATATCAAATCAACTCAGTTCTGAAAGTGAACAAAAATTGCTATTCTGGACTAATAGGCTCGAAATCTCCTAATTTCAGGATCAATCTAGATATTAATTATGTTGGGATGGGATTCAGTTTTGGGCTTTAATGAAATCTTTTTTTTTTTCTTTTCCTTTCAAGCAGAAATTTTCACTAAGAACAATATATCAAATCAACCTCGGCTTCTCGATCTAAAAAATTCAGAGTTGGTCCGTTCGTTTCTAATTACAGGCATTAGCAGTTTCTAGCTGCTGTTGCTTGTATTTTGGCACTCGCCCCTTTTTTTATTTTTCCTTTTTAGAGAACAAAAGGCTAACATAAATAAACCAATCAGATATTAAATTTTATTAGATGAGTGTACCACGTAAACAAAATATTGTATACATTAGGTATACTAATAATTTCTTAAAAGAAAAGACATATACATAATAAACCATAACTTAACAAAAAATATTCTTATATTTTTTTATCACCAGCACGTTGTCATCAATCAAGGAATAGTACACTTGTAATGTAAAGAAATCAAATCTTATTTATACCAATACCGAGAAAAAATTTTCTAAGACTTAAGCAGTGTGAATTCTCACAATTTTACCTCTCCAGAGTGAGCGAAGCAGGTAAGGAGGCTGTTCATGTCCATCCACTGCTGAAGGTCCCCGATCCAGAGCGATTGAATCTCATCGGATCTCGTCAAGATCTCAAAGCTTGTGGACGAAATAGAGACCAACATATTTGGGCGACTCGGATCAACGATGTGAGAGCTTCAACGGCAATTTGGAAGCTTCGACAGCTTGAACAATGAGATTCTCACGGTAAACGGCTCGAACAATCGCAACGACGACGATTAAAGAGAGGAAAGGACAGCAACGATGAAGATGACGGCATCATCCTCGGCTGGCAAAGGAGCGTCGCGATTTACAGCTGTCGACGACCAAAAACCAGGCACTCCGATCTCGACTTCTTATAGAACCCCTTGGATCCTGACTTCTCAGTGGCTCCCGTTGCTGGACTACTTCGTGGCGGTGATCAGGGTGAAGATCGGATTGGTAGTGGCTAGACGTGATGCTGGTCAGGAGGAGAGAGAGTGGGAGAGGCAAAGAGAAAGAGAGGAGAAAGAGAGTGAAGAATGCTGAGAAAAATAAGGAGAGAGAACATGGGAGGCTGAGAGATCGAAAGAGGGGAGAGAGAGTAGGGAAGGCTCAAGAGAGAGGCAGATAGAGCGAGAAAAATTAGGGTTTTTAAATTTTAAAAGTGAATTATAACAGGAAAAATAAAAAATATACGTAATTAAAACTTACAAAATAAAATAAAAAAAGAATAGTTTTAAAAAGTAAAAAAGAAGACAATTTTAATAAGTGATTTATTTTAAGGATATTTTGTGTATATTTCTCTTAAATATTTTTATTGGAATTCCTCTCAAAAAAATTGAATTTCTATTCAAAGTTGTAAACGAAAGAGCCCATTAAGTTTATCTTAAGCTCTTTATGCGTTAGTTTGTAAGTACTTTTTTCATTTTTTTTAATAAAAAAATCTGCTTATTAAAAAAGACACTGAAACTGTTATTCCTAAGATAAGAGAACTTCACCAAACGCACCGATGGGCTATGTACATGTACTCTAATTATATTTGAAAACGTCGTCAGAAACTGATGTACGGGTTATGGATCCAAATAGAGTAGCATGGTTTTTCATCTCGCCAAAAATCTGGAAGGAACGTCAAGGATTTTAGTAATTAAAAACTACATCTATATGTGTGTGCTTGATGTGATAATTGTTGGATCATCCAATGTCAATGCGATATATGTTATGTATGAGGCTTTTCCTTGCTAAATAAGGCGCAAGCAATGACATATATATATATATATATATATATATATATATAGCTTTATATGTCTCACTACGTATCTATATAATAAAGTTTGAATGTATACTTTTGTCAATAATCAATTATAATAAGTGAAACGCATGATTTAAAGTGCTTTATTTGTTCTTATACATTTCACGCATAACCTTATTTAGTTTTTGAGCTTTTTGTATATCAACAAAACTTGCTTGCTTGTTTTTTTTTTTTTTTTTTTTTTTTTTTTTTTACAATACAAATTTGAGATTGTACGACCCTCACTTAACGACATTTTTTTAAAAAATTGTCATGAGAAAGGGAAACAAACGCAAGGAGTTATAGCCAAGAAGACAAAAACTGTCGTGGTAGGGTGGGTGTCTGCCACGACGGTTTTTTAAAAACCCATCATGGTATGCAAGGTGTATAACGGTGGTTTTTTAAAAAACCGTTGTGGTAGAGAAAAAGCATACCACAACAGTTTTTGGAAGAAACTGCATGATAGATGACTTAGAATCCATTTTCCCACCTCAAAAATCAAACACAAATCAGAAAACTCAACTCTCAAATGCAAATACAGACCCCTCTAAAACTACTGTTGCCATCCCTCTCTGCCTCCATCCTCTTTAATCTCCTTCCTAATTATAAGTTTTTATTAGAAATTGATAAATTGGTGTTGATTTTGTTGTTTAATCCATGTTTATTATATTGTGGATGGGTATAATTAATTTGTTTTATGATAAGTATGTGTAATTTATTTTATGATGGGTGAATATTTTTGTTTTATAATTAGAATATGATGGGTATGTGTAATTTGTGAAATTATTTTTCATTGAATTGCTATTTATTAGTAATTGATAAATTGGTGTTGATTTTGTTGTTTAATCTGTATTTATTGTATTGTGGATGGGTATGATTAATTTGTTTTATGATGCATAATTGTTTTTGTTTTATAATGCGTAATTGTTTTTGTTTTATGATCTGTATTTGAATTGTTATTTATTATTTTGATTTAGGACTTCTGAAATGGATAGGAAATAGATGTAGGATTTTTTATTGTTTATAGAATATGTGAATGGTGTCGAAGAGTTCTTGGATTTTACTAAAACTCATGCCAATTGTGATAAAATTTGGTGTCATTATATTCAATGTGGAAACCACAGATTGCATCTAATTCCAGTTGTAGAGGACATTTATTTTGAAATAGAATTATAAGTAGTTATCAAACGTGGTATTTTCATGGTGAGTCTAAGCTCAATCCAACTTTAGTGAATAAAGAAAAGGAAGCTATTGTGGAGGATAATATGGATGATCATGACAATATGATTGACATGATCAATGATTTGAAAGAACAATTTTTACACCGTTTGGATTTATTTGAGACAATGATGAATGCTACTGAGACATCCATGTATGAGGGGTATACAAATTTCACCAAATTGTCCACTTTAGTTGGATTATGGAATTTGAAAGCATCGGGTGGGTGGTCAAATTCTAGTTTTATAAAGCTTTTAGAATTTCTAGAAAGGCTTCTACTAGAGGGTAATAAATTACCAACTAGTATGTATGAGGCTAAGAAAAGTTCTACAAAAGCAAGACAATCACAAACTAAGGTAAAACAAAAATAAGAACAACCCGTTGTAAATGAGCTACTGCCTGCATTTAACTTCTCTTTAGTACCTCTAGAATTTATACAGTTGACTTTATTCGCACATTCTTTTATACGTGATGGGTTGATGATTCAATGCCTGATACTGAAAAATGTCACTGGCAATGAATTGCCTATCTATATAAGGTATGAAGATATTTATTACTTCATCACTTTTGATCAAATAGGGGCAAACTGTACAATGGTATACCTAAGGTAATAACTTTATCGTTAATTCCTAATTTTTAAAATCGAAGTAGAGTTGTAAGGTGCTTTCAAATAATTGAGTATATTGTTTTTTATTGTAGATTTTTGGTGTACTATTGTAAACTTCAAGGCAAGGCACACAATTTCGGCTTTATATCTCTAGCAATTGTATCAAGTACTACAAGAGACCTATAGAGTGATTGGAAAGAGCACGCCACGTCATTTCTCCACCTATTAGCTCGAGCATCGATGGGAAAATTATTCTTCGTGCCATATAATGTTGGAGAACATTGGATGTTAGCACTTGTTACACCAAGGGAGGACCAAATATATTGGTTTGATCCTCTCGGACTCCCACTACGTGATGATTTCATATCACTCACCAGATTATAAGTATTAATATTGTCTTATAAAATTAACTGTGTTAAGTTTTACATAATTGTATTGTCTATTAATTCATTTAATCATGACACATTGTTAGAATGCTTAATGATTGAAAGCCTCAAGCGGGAAGCGGTGTCACATTTCGACCAAACGGAACGCTATATTTCAAACATAAGTGTTCAAGACTACAAGGAAACATAGAATGTGGTTTTTTTATTTAATGTTTCATGCAAAATATTAATAGTGGTATACAAGTCCTAGCAAAAAAAAAATTTTATATACATGTAGATATAAATGAAGTTAGAATAGAGTGGATACAATTTGTAAATAGTTATATCATTTTTAGATAGAGATAGTAGATAAATAATTGTATAAAATAGCTCAAATGTAAATGATCTTGTAAATACCTTGTAATTTCAATATACACCATTTTTTGTATACAATCAGGGCCTTGTTGTAATGGATAACACATGAGACTGCCATCCCATGAGAAATAAAAAATGTGGGCAATTTTTTATTGTGTAATACCAATTTTCTACGACAATTTTAGCAAACAATTATCATAGAAATGTTGTACATGGACTAACATTCCACAATGGTTTTCTTAAAAACCGTCATGGAATATGAAGTTTCCATGACGATTTTAGAAAAACCACCATGGAAAATTCAATCTGTTATGATGGTTTTTTGAAAAACTATCGTGAAAGAGGTCCACCCACATGCCTCTAATTGACGTCTATTTTAAGGTTCCATGATGGTAAAAAAAAAAAAAAAAAAAAAAGCCATTGTAAAAACTTGATTTTTGTACCACAATTGAGGTTTCCACAACAGTTTTAAACCATCATGGAATTCTCAGTCTGTAGTAGTGTTTACAATTCTAGTGTGTTTTTTATGAGAAGAGTTACTCTCGATCCAAAAAAAAGTGCTAACATTAGTGTTTCATGTAAGTTCTGCTTTAAAGCCCCAAAGAATTCCTAAAGACAAGTAAAGTATCCTTTATAGAAACCTCTAAAAGTGAGAAAAAAACATAAACACAGCTCGCGGGACTATGACTCCCATTAGCAGCACCATTCGTGTTAACTTTTATACAATTTGGAGGATTAGCTATCAAATAACTTCAATGATCCTCGAGGCCACTCTAGCCCTTCCAATTATATTAATCCTCCGAAAAATCAGGGTCTTCAGTAGTGTTGTTCATTAGTACAATAATGAAATCCATTAGCTTCAAGAATGCAAGCATAAATCATAGATTCTGTGTTATGCCAAGCAGTTTCATCATCAAAAAAAAAAAAATTATTTGTAGATTTTTCAAATGGTACATGTAGAACGATTTTTGTATAAGGTTTCTTTTGCAACGAACCCAAAAGACTATGGGAAAAAAATACAATGCACTAATAAGAGGTCCATTGCCTCTTCCTCTTTGAAACAAAAGTGAGAAAATAGAGTGCATGTGATAAACACATTACTTGATTAAGAGTATCTCCATAGCTCTTTTCCAAAGAAATGTTTCTGTGACAGGAGCATCTTTTTTGCTGCTAAAAATTGAGAAAGTCTTTAACAGTTGGAAAACCTTTAGAGTAATGAGTCCAGACAAGAGTGTCCTCAAGATTAGGAAAGAAATCAAACGTTTCTAATGTTTTCAACAATATCGTAATAACCATAAAAGGACGAAAAAAAGTTAGAAGGGGCCACCAAATTATTATCAACAATAAATAAAATCCCCTCCAGTTTAGCCAATAGAGACATGGCCTCCATATATGAAGTAAGCTCAAGTACAAAAACCAATTTGGCCGACCGCCCAAACCGCCTTTAGAATTCGAGACGCAACACTTGTTCAGGAAACAAAAATGAGTTTCTTTTTCTCAGACATTAGTGGAACAATTGAAATTCTTCATGGAAGAACCCAACACGTTGATGAGGCAAAAGACTATTTTTAGGTCGTAAAATAGTGATCCATCGGATCTGTGAAAGTTTAGTAGTTGTTTAATGTAAGTCTTCCTGCCATTGGCAAAGTCGCACTGTTCCACTTAAAAATTTATAAATTTCCTTTATAATCAGCTAAAGGTTGAAGCCATCTGAATTTAGGAGCGCCCTTAAAATGAGGCGCACCAAGATACCTTATCTCATGCGCCTAGGAATAAACTTGTCCAGAAAGACATTGTATTTTCATTTCTAATTAAATGACACAATTGTGGATGTAACTGAAAATTTTCCCACAGGCGTAAATTTTGCATAGTAGCTCTACAGAAAAGAATCACATCATAAGGTGCCTCAAACACAACCCTCCTTGGTGGAATTGGATTGGCGTCAGCTTCCGGCCTCCACTCTGTCTTAGGAGACGAGACGAATTAATTTCATGTTGAGTTCCTTCCAGAGCTCTAGAAGCTTGTTCAAACAACTAAAATTCCATTCTTTAAGAGACTGCTTGAGTAACCTTAGTTTTTGTGAAAATTCTAAAACAACTAAAAATTTGTGTGGGAAAACCAGAAATATATTTAACAATAAGGCTTAGAGGTGACCGAAATAACAGTAAAGGAAAACAACACTATAGAAAATAGACTTTTAGTCACAACAGTTACAACAAAATGTTGTGACTAATGTGTATTTAATTATAAAGTTTAGTTCAATTTTTGTTGTGACTAAAACTTTTAACCACGAGATTTTTAGTTTTAATCACAATAAAAATTAAATTAAAGTTTGTGACTAATTGTATATTAATCACAATATTTTGTTGTGACTAAAAGTTTTACTAAGAATTATTATGACTAAAAGTATAATTTTTTGCAGTGCAATGACGTAGTGATAATGACAACTGTTGTTTAGAATGGTGACAAAGATTAAGGCGGCATAGGGGTGCCAGTATGGGAGAGCAAAGAAATGGAAGAGCTCATTGGCGTACGTAGATGGTGGGAATTTTAGAATTATACATTCAATCGACAACGAAATTTAAGTTCAAATTGGGTCAAATAGTCTTTTTGTTTTACCAGTTTTTTCTCTGTCTTTTCGGTTGAGGGTTTTTTTCCGGTTGGTGTTTACGTTTGCCTTCTGCACAGGGCTATTTTGTTGGTTGTCTTTCTTCTTCTTGTTATTTTTTTCAATCCTTTTTAATTGGATTCTATACTATCTTTTTTTCCTTTTTTTTTTTCCTTTTCTTTGGTATTTTTTTTCTTCTTTTATTAACAAATTTGAGTGAAGTGTCTACTGGTTGAGTTGGTAGTTAGTAGGTTCTAACCTAATGTATTATATTATTCTCATTTATTTGCCTCCTCTCTTTATATCTATATATATATATATATATATATATATATTTCTAAGCTTTAAGTTATAATCAAAGACAAGCTTTGGGGGAAGTGGCAATTTGGATGGAATGATTGAATTTTTGGACTGAGAAAAAATGGTTTTCTTTGTTTCTTTCTTTTTTTTAACACGTGGGGAAGGATGGCAATTTACATCGTGAGGTGAAGTTAGCATGAATTTACTGCTAAATTAATATGCTTAATATAATAGATTTCTCCTAAGTTTTTAGAAGGAATTTTTGCAGTAAAAAGTATACCATTGATACATATGTCTCAATTTTTAGCCATCAGATCTATGTAAAAAATTGTTTATTCCATATGCTTTTATATTACGCTATTGGTATCACGTGCTACCAAAAAAAACTTCTGAAGCAATAGTTTACAAATCTTCTTTTTCCTCTGAGTGATCTTGAACTCTCCATTGATACGTCTTTATTTCAATCACTGCAAAAAGAGAAAAATAATAATATTATTAAGAGCAAAATAATATCAATATGAATAAATTTCTGTTTCATTCGCCAAAGTGTATATATATATATATATATATATATATATTGTGCTTGAGAAAATATTTTTCATAACCTGTGAAAAAAAAGGTACGAATTCTTCACTCTAATGAAAAAACAAAGAGAAATAAAGAATGCAAATCGATGATTAGTACTTTTCCCGTCTACGTTGAAGGCCTATTTGATGTAGCGTTACCAAATTTTGTCTCCAATTATATTCCACATCACGATCTTTTAAGAAGCAAATTTATACAGTTTGCCACTTAGTTACTTAAATTTCCGAGATCTTCATTTTCTTTTGATTCAGCATGGCGAACTACCGCCTCATAATTTCTCTCAGCTTTAATTTTGTTGTTAGTCAGTTCAACAAGTGTTGGTTTGTAGTCTTTGCGGCAAGTTGAGAAGCCCCACGGAGATTTTGCTTCTTGCACTTGTTTGTTGCGATTAAGATTTCCTCTCCAATCAGTCAAAGCATGACACACAATATTATGATCAGGGACGGAGCTAGGGACGAGGGATGGCTGCTCTTTCGTGAATTTTTTTATAATTTATACTTAAAATTTTATAAAAACTGTATTTTGCTTCTCTAAAATTATATTTTGCCCTCTAAAATTGTATTTGGCCCTTCTAAAACCAATTTTGAATTTCTCAAACATCCACTCTTTCTTATTAATTTTTTTTTAGCTCCACACCTAATTATAATGGCTGCAAAAGTCTCGAAATTCTTGTATTCTAGTTATGTGAAAAATATGGCCTTTTCTTTCGAACATAAGAGAATATAGAGGACTTGAGCAAGAAAAAGAGAGAGAGAGAGAGAGAGAGAGAGAGCATGAGAGAGAAAATATAGAGGCATCTTGCCATATCCGTTCCACCAAAATACAAGCACAAAGACCAACATCACCCTCTAGCGTCGTGATCAACAATAGGAGTGCAACCACTCATAACAATGTCTGTCAAAACATACGTATCCTAACATTCAAGTCCAAGTTAAAAAAATAATAATAATAATAACTTGACTATAAGAGGGACGTTGCGTATGTGGATTGAAGTCTTGACTACTAGTCCGTAAAGAAGTAAAATTTCTGGCTTCCCCCCAATAAGGAAAACCGACTTTCATGTGCGTGGTTATAAATATTTGTTCTGGAAGACTATTACATTTGGATGTTAATTTTTGTTTCTAGACTTTATTTTGTAGTTATTTTTGCAATCTGAAATTTTTATTAGTTGTTACATTGTAAAGCTCTCACAAGCTACACAATATTTTTAACTAAAATTGATTCAAACCATTGATTTTAATCAATACTCTCAAGCGCCTTGTTAATAGATTTTTTTACTACAAGGCTGTTTGACACTTCATTTGAGATTGAAGTTTTAAGTTTAAAAACTATAACATATGAGACTTTTACACCAAAGCAACTTTTTAATTAGCTGTTGAGAGTTTTATATTGTAATCAGTAAAAACTAATGAGTTAAAATTAAAGTATAAAAAAAAGCAACATGTTATTACAACATATTCTGTCAATAAATTAGGAGCTGGCTGTTGATGAAATGCACCAGATGCTGGTAGCGCTGCTGGAATTGACGATGATGGCAGTAAAATGGGGACGGCGCAGAGACACCTTGGCAAATGGAGCACAGAGCCTTGCCAAGCAATTCTCTTTCACTGGGGAATCCAATAGTACAGATTCTACAAAGCCCATGGTAAATATCAGAGGTGGCCCGGCGATCGATTAAGCCTTCCGTAAAGAAAAGCGAAGAGAGCAGCGGCGACTCCCAACTGCCGCACTTTTGGGAAAAGCTCTAGGGCTAGGTACACGAGCCCAGCAGGGAGAAAATTTTTAGTATCTTAGCAATAGTACTTTTATATGAATATAGTTGTAATCAAAAATAGAGAAAAGCATAACTAACAAACACAAACACGCCATCTTAACCTTTATAATCTAAATGCGTTACAACATAGAAATTTGCCTAAAAGATCATACAGATTACATAATTGACTACAATATAAATACATATATATGTTTTCTTTTTCTGCTTTCAAACATTCACTACTAATAGCAATACAATTCAATATTCCATTATTAGTACTTTAGAAAGGCCAAAGTTTACTCAAACGACATCGCCACAGGCACAGACCAATCGTGAAGAGATTCCTAAGCGACTTGCATTTTCTTAAGGGACAACCGCATAAGCAAGTGTTGTGGAAGTAGGACGACCGAGGAAATTTCTGCATGTTCCCACCGACCGGAATACTCCCACAAAGTCTGTTGTAACTCACATTAAAGGTCCTTAAGTTTGTCAGCTCAGACATTTGCTTCGGAAGAGACCCGAATATCTGGTTCTCGCTCAGGTCCAAGGAGGTCAAGCACATAGGAAAGTCGATTTTTGACACATCGAACCTCAACAAGTTCCCCGAGAGGTCGACGAGCTGCATCTTACTCTTCGACGCGAACAACGGGGCCACGTCGCCCTCGAGCTTATTGTTCGAGAGGTCTAAGGTGTCGAAGTCCTTCTTCTCCAACGAGAGCGGGATTGTCCCCGAAAGTTGGTTATTCGACATGTCGAGATGAAAATCAGCTGCCCTAAAGTCTCCAAACGACGCCGGGATCTCTCCAGAGAGTTTGTTCTTGTCCAGGCTAAGCGATCTAAGTTTTGGCAACCAGCCGATTGATTTCGGGATTTCACCAGTGAGCCCATTTTTTGAGAGGTCGATAGACTCGATCTTCTTGAGTTTGCCGATGTCGTCCGGGATACTGCCTGAGATGTTTGTCCGGCTTATGGTGAGGTAGCGGAGCATGGTGAGATTGCCGACGGAGGGCGGGATCGGTCCGACGAGGTTCGGTAGGCTGTGGAAGTCGAGGGTTTGGAGGAAGTCAAGGTTGCCGATCTCGGAAGGAATTGGTCCCGTGAGACTTCTGACGTCCACTAGCTTGATGGAGGTGATCCGGTTGGTGTTACTGCACTCGACGTGGTTCCAGTTGCAGCAGTCGGTAGATGGTTGCCAGGAGGCAAGGCCGTCTGGATTGTTGAAAGCTTTCTTGATCTTGAGAAGGGTTGCCCTGTCCCCTGGGTCACACACCTGGGAGAGAGAAGGGTGAAGAAGAAAGGCGGAGAAGATCAGGAGGACGGGGTAGAGGATACTACTACTGTAGAATCTACGCATTGTGACCTCCATTATTACTATTATTATTATTTTCTAGTTTGTTGTTGGATGACAATGCTAATATATGAATAATTTATTTTATAGGGTCTGATGAAATTTGAAGCAAACAAGAAAATAGTAGAAATTTGAATTATTGATGTTTCCAATGTGATTGTCACGTGACGAGCTGCTAAAGTAGTAAAAATTGAAATAATGGAAAAAGAGGCACATCGACTTTATTATTATTATTGGGATAATAATGTACACAGAAATGTCATGTTTTTCCATGTATATAGCAAAAGAAGAAATGTCATGTTCTATCATGGTACCTCTTGTTGAATTAAAAGATTGGATTAGTCCTTCTCCAACCATTTGAGAGTGATTAAACATCAATAAGGGAGCCTCCTAAGAAGTTGCTTTTTGGAAAAGCCTTTTCGCTGCCAAGCCTTTATCTAACCCATCACTAAGTGGGGATGCTCCTTCCTGCATGAGCAAACCTTTTTGGAACTGGTGAGGACACGTGCATTCTTCACATTTTCTGCTTGGAAAAGATAAAAAACATATATATCTTATAAAATTTATTTTAATTTTATTACTCTCCTGATCATTTGGTTTAGTAAAAAAAAGAAAAAGTAAAGTAGAGAATATTTAAAAGGAAATTGTTAATTGGAAAATTTAAGAGGAAAGCAACAAAAATTAAAAAAGGAAGGACTAAATATACAAATATGATAAAAGAAGAAAAAAATATTAAAGCAAAAAAGTAAGCAATCAATAAATACATAAGCAAAAGGAATAAGAAAAAAAGAAAAGAAAAGAAATCACACGTGTCAAACTCATATGCAAAAGCACATTAACATTTTTATAGATAGTATAGACATCTCTTGTGTTTTTAATCTCATGCTAGTTAGTTGTTTCTTACTTAAGAAAATCTAATCACAATATATATACATACATACATACATATATATATATACACACACACAGCAAACTACGCATATGACGTCTTTAAGTTTACTCAATTTGGTAAACGTTGAGGTTGATTTGTTATTTGTTCCTTTTGTTGCTAAGCAAGTTTGATCTTAAGACAGCTTAAATTGGTGCTTAACGCTTTCAATTTTAAGAGGCCTCGTATTTTTTTTAGCCTATATTTTTGCTATCCTTTGTGTTTCATTTGATTTTTTTTTTTTTTTTTTTACAATCAAAGAACTTAAATGTGGGGATACTCAATCATATCACCTCACTCATTAACAAAAAGTCAATTAAATGTTTGGAGATTATCACAAACGTCAATTAAAAAAATTTCAAATAATGAACAATAAAATGGTAATTTTGCCTCGAAATAAAAAAGAAAAGAAAATAAGTGATCTTTTCTGTTTTCATTTAGAAAATCATGTTTTTTCTTTTTATATTTATTACACCTTTTTCTCTTCTTTTCTCAAAATAAAAGTCTCTTCTCTCTTTAAGATGTCCCTTCTTTTTCTTCTTAACAATTGAGGACAGTTCTCTATTATCATGCACATTTTTTTTCCACCTGAAGAGAGAGACGACATACAATGATGGCATGGTGAGTAGGTCGGTGACGGTACAGATAGAAGAAGTTGGTCACTAGATGAGAAGGTTAGGGTTGCATTTCATGAGTTAGTCTTCTTTGTATATGTTGATTCTTTTATTTGATTTTGTTTATTTGGATGTTGATGACAAGTGATTATGAAAAGAATAATTATAGAGCATGGAAAAGCGCATCTTGTATGTGTAGAATTTCTTTTAATGATCAATGAAAAATAATCTATGTATAAAATAATAAAAAATTTTATATAAAGGTACCTATTTTAAAAGTAAAAATTGTATAATATGGAGGTTTAGAGGGTGGTTTAAGTGGGTGGTTTGAGTGGGTGGTTTGTGTTAGACGTGTATGCCCTAAAGAGTAAAAATGTAATATGTTTTTGGAGACATTTTTATCAATAAAGAATTTATTTATTATTTATATATCAAATCTTGTCCTCTTTACATTCATATTTGATGAATATATGTTAAGCAAACAATAATCTAAGACTGTCGGTCTAAACCTTTAAGAATTGGGCATATGATAGACAGATTAAGCGGAAGACACGATTCTTAAGATGACAGTATAAATCATAAGATCCGCAATCGAGGGAATAAAGTTGGGCACTTTATTCATGTAAAGATTGTTATGTTGTCTATATCTCTATTAGGAAATGGTTTGTCTTGACCATCTGAGGTAGACTTCTCGAATAGAAACATTGACACATTGTCATAGGTGACGATGTGTTGGAATAGGACACAAAGTAAATTGATTCGGATTAATAATTATATCTCAGCAAGTCGATTCACTTTAGACAATCATTTGTATTGTATCTTAATCCTGAGATAAATAGTGAGCCAGTTGTCTTGACTTGTGTCTTTTGATGTACCAAAAGGTGACACCCACATTTTAATAGTGGTATGCATGCTAGTACGTTGGAGGCATAACTCATGATAGCATAGAACTGTTATTTATAGATATGGAATCCATAACTTCTCTTTAGGAGTACTAGTATCCTCTTATATGTATTATCCTATAATTGAAAAACTGAAGCGCTCAACTATTTGGATACGTAGATGTAATCACATGGTATACCATCATTAGATGGTAAGTTTTTAAATGGTGAGATAATGAAACGTAAGATAAAAATAATCGAGAAGGTAAGACAGAACTTGTCATTAAGCCAATTATGGATAATCCTATG
This sequence comes from Artocarpus hirsutus, assembly GCA_946598075.1. Lineage (NCBI taxonomy): Eukaryota > Viridiplantae > Streptophyta > Magnoliopsida > Rosales > Moraceae > Artocarpus > Artocarpus hirsutus. The sequence continues at coordinate 65,075 of CAMOHE010052707.1, read as the reverse complement.
GAGATACGAAATACTATGATATGTCATGGAGACTTAGCTATACGGGTTTCATAATTCTATATACTTCGAGGGTGCAGCTCCAAGCTTTTAGTGGAGTAGCATTAGAGTTAATAATTATGAAATATATATCTGGGATATTGGGTTTCATAATTATCGAGAGCTTGAACTATATAGGTCCATTTGGTCCCCTTTGCTAGCTCACAAAAATCCTATAATGATACGGCATGTTTTTTCAATAATTGGTGACTTATGTCAGATTTATCAGATTGGCTGAAATTCAGTAAAATCAAATCATTCATGTCTGTTTATTGGTTGAATTAATTTTGTGACAAAATTAATTCAAGATAAACTTATTGAATTATTACGATCGGATAATTCTTGCCTATTTATTAGTTGATTTAATTTTGAATAAATTAAATCAAGATAAACTTGTAGAATTATCATAAATTATTTATTTTTCTAGTGATTATCTAGATAAAGTTATTTTAATTAGATAACTTTTCTATTAGGTTCTTTGAATTAAAACTAAGACTTTATCCTATAGAATCTTGGGTTAAAAATAAAAGATTCACTAAGATTTTTATTGCAAGTTCAGCATGCCGATCCTCATGTTTGGCTTGCCGATGAAGCAAGTTCGGCATGCCGGTTACACAGATTGGCATGCCGCCCACGCGATAAAAAGATCACACATTTTCACGCAGATTTCATCAAATATTGATCTGAATTTGATTCTAATTTAAATTTTTGAAACCTTATCTGATAAGGATTGACTTATGGGCCCAAACTCTATAAACGGGGAGTGAGTCTTATTATTATTTAGATCAATTAAGAGATTAAGAATAATACTTTGCTAGTGAGATTTTAAAAACTTCGTGAGAGCTCTTGTTTATAAATCATGAATATTAGCTTTGGGTTCTCTCAATTGGTTGGAAGGAGAGTCGCCTGGTCAAAGAGCTATACGTGTGAGTCTACACTCACTCCGATCGTAGATAGAGAATAGCAAAAAAGACCAGTTGGTTTAGGTCCTTCTAGAACATTACTTCTCTTTATTGTTGCAGGAGCTTTTGGGCATACAAAATGTTAGTAAGATCTAGTTAATTTATACATATAGCGTGTCAAACTTGTATTTTAGAAAATACTCTGATATAAAATTTTAAAATTTTGCTACGTACTATTTTTTCAACAATTGGTATAAGAGCCATAGTCTTTACATAAATTTACGAGTTTATGATCATGCTATATGTGTAAATTATATGATCTTGATCTATCCTATGCTTGAATTGTATTATCAGAGAGTTCGCACTCTAGGTTTTTATATATTCATATGTTGTCATGGATTATATAGTGAATGTTTATTAATTAATTATGATTGATTAATTTAATTATTTATGAATTAATTAATTTATACCGGTTATGGTTCCCTAGAGGTTAGAATGTGTATCAAGGTTTTTCATGTAATTAGATGGTGGACTATCATCTCCGTCTAGGAATTATTATTTAATTTTAAATTTTATAAGAATTTTGTAATTAAATAATCATTCGGAGAAGATAGATCTAGAAGGCGGATCTAAAAGATAGATAATGGCGCTCCCAAGTATTTCTTGAGTCTCTAATTTTATGTTTTGAATTGTTAAAAATAAAATTGATGAATTGCATTAAAAATTATATTTTTGAAAAGAGTGATTTCTACTCGGTTGGCATGTCAAACCCTCAAATTCGACAGGCCGATGGTCGTAGATCGGTAGGTCAGATGTGAGGTTCGGCAAGCCGTCAGTGGGGCAAAAATCAGGTGGCTCTGGCGGTAGGCCATACTTCTAGTTTGGTAGGCCGATTAGTCATGAACCGGTAGGCCGATCTGAAAAGATCAACAGGCCGATAGGTCATAACCGGCAAGCCGACCACCCAAATCAGCTTGTCGATAGAGAGTTGAAAAATTATTCTAGAAAAGGTGCAGTTTTAAATGTAGTTTTAATTTTATTTTCGGGACAATTTTGAGAAACATTAAAATTTGGATATGATCAAAAATTTGGAGTATTTGATTTATACAAGATTAAAGACTTGAAGATGGGCATTACATGAAAAAGAATACTGCTTGAGGATTCAAGGATGAAGAATCGATAATATGTTTCGATTATTCTCTTGTAATCTTTGTTTTCTATTCTCTAGGGTGGAACCATAACATTACGATTATTTATTATTATTTTGTAATAGCTTTGCTTGATTGCTTTGCTTGTCTATATTATAATATGATTTGCCATGTATATTGATAACATGCCATATAGAATAGGGAGTGCCACTCATTTAAAATTGTTCATGCATGTCCTTTAAAATAAAACCTTGATTTTAAAAGATTGAGTAAGAGAAGGTTTTTGAAGAGAGGACCTAAGGCCTCCATCGTTGATCCATAAGTAGCACATGGTGGTCCCGACCCCCAGGAAGGGGTTTCTATCATGCACCAGATTAGATCTCCAAGAGGATAATGTATTTTAGCATGATTTATTTTTGCACACCCCTAGGTGGTGATTATAAGTCATGGATAAAATATTGAAACGATGGTTGTACACTCATATTAATTTTATTATTAACCTCCCCTAAGACTTTCTTAATAAAATTAGTGGCCAAAGAAACAATTATTAATATATGTTGGATCATACAGATCTTGGATGGCATATATTATTAGGAGGGGATTCGTGTTCCTGATTGAATTTGGCATGACTTCCTTAGGAGCTTGTTGAATTCTGAGTTGAGAATTATTGTTGTAAGGTTGTGATATTTTCAAGGTTTTGACACATAAACACGTTTGTATGTTTTTACATAATTGTGTTATCTTACTAAAATATTGTTGTATGTTTGCTTATGTTTGGTATATGATTCTTTATTGTAGATTAAAAATGTCTAAAAACATTTTATCTTTGATACTTGATAAAAACCAATTAACCGAAGAGAATTATAATGATTGAAAACGAAACCTGGATATCGTCCTCTTCTTTGAGAAACTTAAATTTGTGCTAACAACCCCTTGTCCTCCCAAGCCTATGAGAGATTCCACTAATGAGCAATTCCAAGCATACGATCGTTGGAAAGATGCAAACGATCAAGCTCGCTGCTATGTTATGGCTAGCATGAATAACGTGCTGTAGGCTCAACATGAGGATTATGAGACTGTTAACCAAATCTTGGATAATCTAGAAGACATGTTTGGAGGTCAGGCCTTAACAAAGCGGCTAGGTGCACTTCAAAAACTAATAAACTGTAAACAGAAACTGGGGACATCTGTAAAAGGAACACATGATGTTGGTCATGGGTTACCTCGCTGAGGTACAAACCAATGAAGCAGACATCAATGCTAAAACTCAGATGACTATGGTCTCTGAGACTCTGTCAAAGAAATTTATTCCATTTAGAGCTACATTTAATTTAAGCAATAGGCGGGATATGACCTTAACAGAGTTGATGAAACAGTTACAGGGTTTGAACTGCTGATCAGGGAGTCTTCTATTCATGGTGAGGCCAATTTAGCGACTGCTTCTGGTTCCAATCCCAATTCTAGGAATGGAAAGAAACGATGGGCCAAAAACGGGAAGACTTCTATTCCTGCTAAAAACAAGAGCAAGAAGAAGAAGAAGAAGAACCCAAAGAAACTAAGGTGTTTTTTCTATGGGAAGGTCGGGCATATCAAAAAGCATTGCAAGGACTTCCTTTCTAAAGGAGGTAGGTGTGATCTTCTATATTTAGAAACTTGTTTGGTTGAGGAATCCAATGACATTTGGGTCATAGATTCCAGTGCAACTAATTATGTTTGTGTTGCTCTACAAGGGTTCAAAGAAACGAGAAGTCTACTTCATGAAGACTTCACGCTCCAGATGAGCGATAGATCATTGGTCTTAGCAGAAGTAGTAGGAGATATCTATCTTTATTTTGATAATTATAGGAATTTTATGTTCCTAAATTTAAGATGAATTTAATTTCTATAGCTTGTTTATTTAAAGACTTCTATTTAGTTTTTTTTAATAATAAAGTAGTGATTTGTAAAAATAAATCTTTTATCTGTTTCGGATGGATGCAAAAAATCTATATTTTATCAAACCTAAGATAGACTTATTGCTTAATGCTGAGATGAATGATAATAACTCTAAAAGACTTAAGACTTCTCACTCTAATAAGACTTATCTTTGGCATTTGCGCCTTGGCCATATTAAATGAATAGGATTCAAAGATTGGACCTTTAAGTCACTTAAAGGTGGAATCTATACCTCAATGTGAATTTTGTTTGGAGGGTAAAATGACCAAAAGACCATTCGGGTTTAAGAGCAATAGGGCCGAAATGGTTCTAGAACTTATGCATAGTGATGTTTGCAAACCAATGAACATCTAAGCATGAGGAGGGTATGAGTACTTTGTCACTTTTATTGACGATCACTCAAGGTATGGGTATGTGTACCTAATATACCACAAGAGCAAATATGACAAGTTTAAGGAGTTTTGGGCTGAAATGGAAAAGCAATTAGGTAGACCCGTAAAGGCACGGCGATCCGATCGAGGTGGTGAATACCTTTCTGATGAGTTCTTAGGACACTTATTAGAGAATGAGATTTTATCCCATTTGACTGTGTCGAGCACTCCGTAGCAGAATGGCATGGTAGAGAGAAAAAAAAAAGGACTTTATTGGATATGGTTAGGTCCATGATGAGTTATTCATCATTGCCTTTATCCTTTTGGGGATATGCACTACAAACTGCATGTTATCTTTTGAACAACATGCCTTCAAAATCGGTCTCTAAAACTCTCACGAGTTTTGGATAGGCAAAAAGACATCCTTAAACCATATTCGCATATGAGGATGTCTAGCTCATGTCCTGTTTAAGGATGTGAATAAGTTGGAAGCACATTCAGAAGTTTACGTGTTTGTAGGATATCCAAAAGGGACTAAAGGGGGTAATTTCTATAACCCAAAGGAAAAAAAAAAGTCATGATTTCAACTAATGCAACTTTCCTTGAGGAGAGTTACATGGACTACTTTAAGCCTCGAAGCAAAGTGGTGTTTGAGGAGTTAAGGAGTGATGCAATCACCCCATACTTTTCGAATGAAACCGTTCTGATCAGTGTAGAAAAACCAAACGAACCCAAACAACAACCTAAGGGGCTTCGGCGTAGATGGAGGATCAGACGTCAACTTGAGAGGTATATATTTAATGGGGAGGCCTTCTTGGCTGAACTAGATGAACATGACAAGGATCCTTATATTATGTAGAGGCTATGGAGGATGTTAAATCAAAACTCTAGACAGAGGCCATGAACACAAAGATGAAGTCTATGGAGACTAATCAAGTTTGGGAGCTTGTGGATCTTCCCAAAGGGATAAAACCCATAGGGTGTAAGTGGATCTACAAGAGGAAAAAAGAAGTGGATGGAAAGGTCGAAACCTTTAAGGCTAGACTGGTAGCTAAGGATTACACGCAAAAGGAAGGAATCGATTACGAAGAAACCTTTTCGCCTATAGCCATGCTTAAGTCCATCTAGATTCTCTTGTCCATAGATGCTACTCTCGACTACGAGATTTGATAAATAGATGTCAAGACGGCTTTTCTAAATGGCTATCTTGAAGAGTCCATTTATATGGAACAACTAGACGGGTTCAAGGAAAAGGGTCAAGAGGGTAAGGTTTGTAAGCTGTTAAAGTCAATTTATAGACTTAAGTAGCCTTCTCATTCTTGGAACATAAGATTTGATCAGGTGATCAAGACTTGCAGGTTCTCACAAAATGTGGATGAGCCATGTGTTTACAAACACATTAAGGATGAGAATATGGTTTTTCTACTGCTTTATGTAGATGATATTCTGCTAATTGTCAATGATGTTGGGGCATTGTCATCAGTCAAATTATGGTTGACCAAGCAGTTTGACATGAAGGACTTAGGTAAGGCTAATTTTGTTCTCAGTATCTAGATTTTTTGGGATAAGAAGAACAAAATGATAGCTTTGTCACAAGCCAGCTACATAGATAAAATTCTCAAGAGGTTTGCAATGCAAGATTCCAAGAAAGGTGGGCAACCATCTAGGTCTGGAATTTCTCTTTTTAAGAAAGACTCTCCAAAGTTTGAGGAAGAAAGAGAATACATGCAGAAGGTGCCTTATACTTAAGCAGTGGGTAGTCTCATATATGCCATGCTTTACACACGACTGGATATTTATTATGCGGTCGAGATTGTAAGTTGATTTCAGGTGGATCCGGGACCAAACCACTAGGTTGTGGTAAAGAACATTTTCAAGTACTTGAGAATGACTTGAGGGTATATGCTTGTATATTCATGTGAGGACTTAACTCCTGTAGGACATACTGATTCAGATTTTCAATCTTGTCTGGATTCGAGAAGATTGACTTCTAGTTTTGTGTTTACTCTGGGCGGCAGTGCCAACAGTTGGAGAAGTGTGAAGCAAGATTGCACTTCAGATTCCACGATGGAGGCCGAGTATGTGGTAGTTAGTGATGTTTTGAAAGACGCAGTGTGGCTTCACAAGTTCCTTAGGGATCTTAAGGTAGTTCCTGGTATGGATAAGACAGTATCATTGTACTGTGATAACAGTGCAGCAGTAGCTAATACTAAGGAACCAAGATTTCATAAGAAGAGTAAGCATATTGATCAGAAGTATCATGTGATAAAGGATTTCATTGAGGACAGGCATGTCACGGTGTGCAAAATCGCGTTAGAGGACAATTTAGCTGATCCATTCATAAAGACACTTACTGACAGAGTCTTCGAGAGGCATGTGGAAGCTATAGGGATACGAAATTTGTCATATTTACTCACTTAGTGCAAGTGGAAGATTATTAGAGGTGTATGCCCTAAGGAGTAAAAATGTAATATGTTTGGAGACATTTTTATTAATAAAGAATTTATTTATTATTTATATACCAAATTTTGTCCTCTTTACATTCATATTTATTGAATATATGTTAAGCAAACAACAATCTGAGACTGTTGGCCTAAACCTTTAAGAATTGGGCATATGATGGACAGATTATGCGGAAGACTTGATTCTTAAGAGAACGGTCTAAATCATAAGATCCACAATCGAGAGAATAAAGTTGGGCACTTTATTTATGTAAAGATTATTATGTTGTCTATATCTCTATTGAAAAATGGTTTGTTTTGACCATCGAAGGTGGACTCCGCGAATAAAAACATTGGCACATTGTCATAGGTGACGATGTGTTGAAATGGGACATAAAGTGAATTGATTTAGATTAATAATTCTGTCTCAGCAAATTGATTCACTTTAGACAATCATTTGTATTGTATCTTAATCCTGAGATGAATAGTGGGCATGTTGTCTTGACTTATGTCTTTTGATGTATTAAAGGGTGACACCTACATTTTAATAATGGTATACATGTCCGTACATTGGATGCATGACTCATAATAGCATAGACCTGTTATTTATAGATATGAAACCATAGCTCCTCTTTAGGAGTAGTGATATTCTTTTATACGTGTTATCCTAAAATTGAAAAACTAGAGCGCTCAACCATTTGGATACACAGGTGTAACCAAATGGTATACCATCTTTGGATGGTAAGTTTTCCAATTGTGAGATAATGAAATGTAAGACAACAAATAATCAGAAAGGTAAGACAGAACTTGTCCTTAAGCCGATTATGGATAATCCTATAGGGATACGATATACTATGATATGTCATGGAGACTTAGCTATATGGGTTTCATAATTCTATATAGTTCGAGGGTGCAGCTCCAAGCTTTTAGTGGAGTAGCATTAGAGTTGATAATTATGCAATGTATATCTGGGATATTGGGTTTCATAATTATCGAGAACTTGAACTATATAGTTCCATTTGGTCCCCTTTGCTAGCTCACAAAAATCCTGTAACGATACGGCATGCTTTTCAAATAATTGGTGACTTATGTCAGATTTATCAGATTAGCTAAAATTTGATAAAGTCGAATCATTCATGCCTGTTTATTGGTTGAATTAATTTTGTGATAAAATTAATTCAAGATAAACTTGTTGAATTATTAGGATCGGATAATTCTTATCTGTTTATCAGTTGATTTAATTTTGAATAAATTAAATCAAGATAAACTTGTAGAATAGTGATGAATTTATTTATTTTCCTAGAGATCATCTAGATAAAGTAGTTTTAATTAGATTACTTTTCTATTGGGTTATTTGAATTAAAACTAAGACTTTATCCTATAGAATCTCGAGTGGAAAATAAAAGATTTGTTGAGATTTTTATTGTAGGTTCAGCATGCCGATCCCCATGTTTGGCCTGTCGATGAGGCAAGTTCGACATGCCGGTTACACAGATCGGCATGCCAACTACGCGATAAAAAGATCACACGTTTTCACACGGATTTCATCAGATATTGGTCCGAATTTTATTCTAATTCAAATTTTTGAGGCTTTATTTGATAAGGATTGACTCTTGGGCCTGACCTCTATAAAAGGGGAGTGAGTCTCATTATTATTTAGATCAATTGAGAGATTAAGAGTGATACTTTGCTGGTGAGATTCTAAAAACTCCTTGAGAGCTCTTGTTCACAAATCACAAACACTAGCTTTGGGTCTCTCAATTGGTTGGAAGGAAAGTCGCCTGATCGAAGAGCTGTATGTGTGAGTCCACAGTCACTTCGGTCGTGGATAGAGAATAGCAAAGAAGGCTGCTAGTTGGTTTAGGTACTTCTGGAATGTTACTTCTCTTCATTGATTGAAGAGCTACTTCTCTTCATTGATTCATGAGCTTTTCAGCATACAAAAGGTTAGTAAGATCTGGTTAATTTATGCATATAGCGTGTCAAACTTGTGATTTTGGAAAATAATTTAATATAAAATTTTAAAATTCTGCTGCATACTATTTTTTAAATAGTTTGAAAATACAAACTACTAACTAAACTACCTAAAATATTTGTGTAAAAAAACTACCTAGACCATCTGAGATTAAAATAAGAACCACCAGTTTAATTTGAAATGGATGGTTTGGGTAGATTGGTGTGTTTTTATCACCCCTATATTTTAGTATTCTTTCATGCAGAAGTTGGTAACCTTCCTTTGCTTGTCAAATATGCAGACCTCATAATAAATAACTGAGTTTTACATCCATAAATATAATATTTTGCTTGAAGAATTTTTTGTCTGCCTTAGAAATTTGAGAGTACATCTATAAAAAATCTTTTGGGTTAGATATATGAGAGATGATTCAAATAGATGGTTAGTCGTTCAATCACAAATAGGGTTGTCTAGTTGTAGCTTTTCTTTGGTGAAACATCTTGGTTTGAATGTTTTTGTTTTTTAAATGCTATAGTTCAAGTTTGGAGGCACGAGATAATTTAATACTTACTAAAAAATGTTGAAAGATATCGTTCAAGTAATAAGTGTTATATATAATTCTCCTAAAAATAAGTGTTATATAATTACTTTCTTTGAAGCTAAAACCTTTAATTTTTCCCAGAAGTAATTTTTTTTTTAAATTGGGATTTTTTTGGTGAAGTTCAAGAACCAAGGGCCCAAGCTCACTCTTCTACATTTTCTTCGAAAGATCTCAAAATTGCTAGCTACAAGTCATAAGCTGATTACAGTTCTATGATACACGTTAAAATTATAATCTTTTTTTAAGTTCAAGTCCAAAAAATACTTGGTAGAGAAAATTTTAGACACGTGGAATATGAGGAGGGTGGCAATTGATGTATCAGTTGAGCACTAGCCCTTGATAAAAAATAAAACAATTATGTTAGCAGGTTATAAACAAGTTATCGACCTAAATCATAGTTAAAAAATTTCATAAAATAAATGCTAATTAATTACTAAAATAATATTTTTTCTCAACTATTTACTTTATTACAACTGTTAGATTTATATCAAACAACTAATATGGCTGCAACCATTGAATACATAACCATTAAAACCTATGTGTATATTTTTCCCTTTCAAACAAATACTAACGCTAATACATTTCATTATTCTAGTATTAGTAGTTCAGAAAGGCAGATATCTGCTCAGAGTACATTCCACCAGACACACACCTAAGGTAATGATATCCGTAAGCGACATGCAGTTTTGTAGGGGATAACTACACAAGCAAATGTTGTGGATGTAGGCCGATCGACCAAATTTTTGCAAGTTTCCGCCGAACGGAATCTTCCCACAAAGTCTGTTGTAACTCACATTCAATCTCTTCAAACTTGCCAGCTTAGTCATTTCCTTTGGAAGACACCCTAATACCTTGTTCTAGCTCAGGTATAGGGAGATCAAGCTCCTTGGATAGTCGATTTTTGACAAATCCAAACAGTCTAATCTGGTCTTAATAGCTAAAATGGTTCGATCCAGTCTCAAATTTTACCAAGATGCCAAAATGGCCTGTTCCTAAAAACCTAGTGTTTAGGATCAGATTGGACCGTGTATAGCACTAGTTGAAATGTTCTACCTCTTGTTGTTATATTTTTATTTAAGAAAATTACGTGTTATGCCATACGTTTAAAAACTTTGTTTATTCTTGTTGCACCTAAAAAAGTTATGCCATAATACTATTTATATTATATATTTAAGTTGTGTCACATTAAAATATTTGTGGTTTTTATAAAATGTAAGTTTTTAAAGACAACATTGATGAAAATTCCCTTTTTTATTTTGCTACTTATGTGTTTGTTCATCTAACATCATGATTGTAACGACTCTATCTACGTAGCCGTTATTTACTTACTTTAACATATATTTACTTTGTGACGACCCACCTTTTCGGCCATCACTTAAACTTTCTTTAAACATCGTTCTTGATACAGTAATCTTACTTACTTAGTAAGATTATTATATCAAGAACGATGTTTAAAGAAAGTTTAAGTGATGGTCGAAAAGGCGGGTCGTCACAGGTGGTATCAGAGCAGTATCCTGCCATCCCATTTCGCGCTGCCATATGTCCACTACACCATAGCTCAAGTAAGTAAGTTAAGTTAAGTAAGAAGAAAAGTTAGCATTTAACAATTACATGCTTATACCGAGAATGTAACCTTTGATATCGGCACATCCAGATGAACGATGAGAATGGCAAAGGTCAAAGGATGAACGTAATGTTACGTGTTAGAATGTTTTCGCAAGTCGACGACAGTTATCGTCCAACAGCGGTATCAAGCCAACGATGGTTAATGATGGTCAACAGATGACCGACGACTCAAAAATCAAGAAGATGAGCTCGTGACACATTATGATGTTTGTACGCACAATGGTGTCTTCGTATGAGCAAATCTTGCTCTATTAGAAGTCAATTCGGTATTGACTACACGTATAACGAGAAAAGCATATTAAGATAACGAAAGAAGAGGTCCGAAAGTGATTTTCGGTGCTCTATGGAACAAGAATGTCTGAGAGCCATCAAGCATTAGATGACTAAGTACGTGATTTTTCGAGTGTAAGCATTCCGCAACTAAGCTGAGACATGCTAATGAGCTCGTAACTGCCCAGATGGGAATCAGGATCAAGACAATGATGCCAAATTGGTCAGCAGAAACCTCACAAATTGGAGGATGAAAGCTAGAAATCGACACGTTATGAGGAAAGTTACGGCAAAATGTCATTCAAGAATGGATATGGAACCAGAAAATTATGGATTTTGTGATCAGATCACCCTAATCTTCATATAGAAATGATACGATTTGACTGGAAACGAGCCCTATTTTGAAGAATAGCATTTATAGGCAGAATGCTAGACCTTTAAATGAAGGGAAATTGCGCTCAGATGTTGAAAAATCAGAGTGCACAGCAGATATATGGTGTTATAATGCAAGGAAATATGTCAATGAAATGATGGAAATCGTTGAAGTTTCAAGATGAAGGCTTAGTTATGGTAAGAAAGTACTGATACAAGGAAGTATGTAAGAACGAAAGGAGGATAAGGAGATGAACTACCCTGGAAGGTTCTAATTTCCGAGGACAAAAATTGTTAAGGAGGGTAGATTGTGACAACCCGATATTTTAATGCACTGAAAATACATTAAATTGAGGATTATATTGAGGCAAAAAACATGATTTAAAGAAAATACTATATAATAACATGGAAATTATATGGTATTGAAATAATACAGTGTAAGAAAAATACACTGATGAAATTATACAATATGAAAATTACACTGTAAAAGCAATACAGTGTAAGAATTAGACTGTTATAAAGTCACACAGTATAGAATTGGACTGTGTAAAAAGTGTTGATCACACTTTTTAATATAAAAGCAAAGAGAGAAAAAAAAGTAAAAAAAATGAAAAATTTGGATAAACTCGACACTTTCTCTCTCTACTTTCTTTCTCCTCACAAAAATGAGTTTGAGATTTCGAGCTCCGTTTTCGACACCTCCTACACCGTTGGAAAGATCTCGACGAGCTGAGCTCAACGGTGTGCCGAGCAGCCAAAAATACCGCCGGAGGAGGGCTCACACGCCACCCAAAGTGGCAGTGAGACCCAAATCTTTCCGAGCTGATTTCTCCTCCGTTCGACCACCAATCGAGGTGATTTTGGTCTCTATGGACTCAGGGTGATGAGAGGAACAAGATGGTACCCATTTCCCAGCTCAATTCTGGCTGGAGAAGCCTCGTCAGAGTTACCCTAGGTCTGTCGTGGCACCACTGTAGGAACCGCTGATTACGGAGGTGGTGAGGCACACCGTGCCAAACGGCTTAGAGGGAGCCGGAGAGTGGAAGCCCCCACTCAATTGCACCATCCAATCGCCGGCAGCTGGAGAACTATGAAGGCTGGTGTCTCGCCATCGTGAGGAGTTCAAACTCCACCCTCCCGCCACCATGGAGCCAAATTGAGGGGGGGAAAACGTTCAGAACCTCACGTGGAACGTTTTGCCTTAGTTAATTGCAGGCAACGACTGTTGGATGAGTCCGAAAGGCCTTCGCCACCTCGCGCCACAGTGGGAGTCTCAGGACCACCGTTCTAGGCGATGTTGAGCAACCCCACCTTGGGGGAACTGCTCAGAGGGACCTGGGGAAGCTTTTCTCTAAGTCAATTTTGGGCCACCATCGTCGGAAGGCCGTGATCAGAAACCGCCACCTCTCACCGTCGATGGCAGCCCGATTAGAGTAGATGGAGGCCAAATTGAGGGAAATTGACCCCACCATTCGGGTCGATTTAGGGGGGGTAGGCTCAAGCTCAGTAGCTAATGAGGCCAGTTGACGCTGGTCAACGGCGGTCAACGGCCAACCAAGGCATGTTTTGTGATTTTATGATCCGGACCTCCGATCGACGATCCGAGATGGCCTCCCTACTCGTTTCGATGCTCTAAACGCAACGGTGACCTCCGTTCAAGCTAATTTTACTTCAGTAAAAATCATTCGGTACTGACTGCATGCGAATCGAGGCGATTCAAATAGCAGTACCAGAGTCCAGAAAGACATGTTAAAGAATGTATGATCTCTATGAAGCATTTCTAGCTATGTATGGTAGCTCAAGGAGCACTGCAGAGGATGCTTCACATACAGTTGATAAAGCGAGGTACAACCGAACCCGCGTAGCTCGGAGTCCAAGTAAGTGGCAATCTCGCTTACAGTATGAATCGTATTTAGATGCTTTCATAAGATTTATGAAATTGCATGATCAGTGATTGGTACATTGTTTTATGTAAGAATGAAGAAAAATGACATGAAGGGCAAAATGGTCATTTTATGAAAAATGACCAAAACGGACCTGGAACGCCCGATGTCGGGAAACGTTTCTTAGTGGTGATTTTTCATATTATGTATGTAACGAAATGTTAAAGTTAAGTTATGAGTTTGGTTCAGTCACAAAATGGATAAAAAACCCGCCAAGGGTAAAATTGTCATTTTTACAAAAATGACTAAAACGGAGCCGAACACTCCGATTTAGCATAACATTATTAGACAAAAAATATTCCATAATACGTTGAGTAATGTAACCGCTAATGAGATGGGAAATTATATAAAGGGAATGCATGTTTAATGCTTATGTTTTATTATCAATCGAGTGGATTGATAAAAAGGAAGATTACTAATGAGTCGGCTATCGTATGATCAGGACATAGAAGCCGACTAATGAAACGAGAAAGGAATGAGAAAGGAACGAGATAGAAACGGAATAGTAAATGCTAGAGTATAGTACGGGTAAGTTCAGACTTCACCTACAGCATGAAGTAAATGATTTTTAAATCTTTTTGATATATGCTTATAAATGAGCTTGCAATTATTATGCAAGTTTCTTTTCAAGAGTGTTTGCATTTATTATGCAAAAGTTTTAAAGATTCAAAGAAAGGTTTGCAATGAATTTACAACTGTTATGATGAAAGCCTATTTGCATCTTGATATGCATAATGTCTTAAATGTTCAAGTTATGCTTTTGAAAGTATTTAATGTATGTTTTGCATTTTGACAATGCATAATATTTTATAATTAAAGTTATAAGCTTTATGATGCATTGTTATGCATTCAGTTAAGTTTCGAAATAAAAGATGTGATTTGCAAAATGTGATTGCATTATATGTTGCATATGTTATGCAATAAGTGTTAGAGTATATGTTATGATTTGCAAAAGGTGATTGCATTACATGATGCATTTGATATGTAATACGTTGCATTTGTTATGCAATAGATTTCACGGTACAAGTTATGAATTACAAGTGTATTTGCATATGATGTGATTGCATTTGACATGCTCACAAAAGATAATAAGAAGGTAAAGTAAGGATAAAAAGGAAAGTGTCGTACCAGCCTCTGTGTTATGAGATAATGAACGTAAAGTTAAAGTTAACCTCTAAGATGTGAGGTACTTGACCACGTGATCGATGGTCTCAAGTCTTCCGCAAGGGAAGCATCATGTATATGATCTCATGATTAATCAGATGGTATGAACACTAAAGCAAGGTAAGGAAAGTGAATGAAAGATAAGGAAAGATAAGGACAAGGATGGAAAGTTAAAGTAAGATAAAGAAAGTTACAGAACAGAAATAGTAAGTTAAAGTAAGAAAAGAGTATTCGTAAAATGCTCATAATTGAAGGTACATAATTGAGCATAATTAAAATCATGCATCATGAGTTTGCTTGTATTCCCTATTACAAAGTTGTACGTTAAATGGTTATGAAAAATATATTGTGAATATTTATGTTAAATGTTTATGAAAATATTTGTATGTTATGAAAAACATACTGAGGAATGTTTTATGATAAATGTTTATGGAAAACATTTTCATGTTTTTAAGAAAAGGTTTATAAAGGATGCTTTATGAAATGCATTCTAAGGATTGATGTTAAATGATTTATGAAAACGTTTATGAGAAATGTTTTATGAGTGTTTCAAACGTGTTATGAAAACGTTTATGAGGAACGTTTTAGAAATGTTTTATGAAAAGCGTATCATGAAAACGTTTACGAAGGAACGCTTTAAGAAAAAGGTTTTCATAAGAAAAGTTTTAAAGTATGTTTAAACGCTTTATGAGTTTATGTTTGAACTTACTGAGCGTAAGCTCATAAAATTTTTTTCATGCTGTAGGTAGCCATATGGGTAACCAGTAGGATCCGTTAGAAGAACTGGGGGCTGCGGAAGGGCAGATGCGAGATGTGGGAATGGATACCACTACGGTTTGCTTCCACTATACAAAGAAAAGGTTTTACACTATTTAATGTAGTATTTTCAAGGTTTTTAAGGAAATCAGAGTTTTTAAAGAAATTCAAAAGTTTTATGATACATTGTATGAATTGTGTTATAAATTATTAAGTGATGTTTTAAGCTATGATTTAGTAAATGTTTCTTATTCAGTTTTAAGAAACAGTTTGAAATGGTTTTAAAGACAAAGGTTGAGCGAGGTCTCAATTGGAATGGCGACAAAGGTCGCAACAGTTTTAAATGTTTAAGAAAATTTTTTGTAATTCAATATTTTCTTACTAAGTAAGTAAGATTATTGTTTTATTAATAACATGTTATGAAAGTTAAGTGATGGCCGAAAAGACGGGTCGTCACAGGTGGTATCAGAGTGGACCTAGGGCAACTCTGGTGAGGCTTCTTCGGCCGGAATTGAGCTAGGAAATGGGTACCATCTTGTTCCTCTCATCACCCTGAGTCCATAGAGACCAAAATCACCTCGATTGGTGGTCGGACGGAGGAGAAATCAGCTCAGGAAGATTTAGGTCTCACCGCCACTTTGGGCGGCGCGTGAGCCCTCCTCCAGCGGTATTTTTGGCTTCTCGGCACACCGTTGAGTTCAACTCATTTCCAACGGTGTGGGAGTTGTCAAAAACGGAGCTCAAAATCTCAAACTCATTTTTGTGAGGAGAGAGAAAGTAGAGAGAGAGAAAGTGTCAAGTTTATCCGAATTTTTCATTTTTTTTCTTTTTTTTTCTCTCTTTGCTTTTATATTAAAAAGTGTGATCAACACTTTTTACACAGTCCAATTCTGTACTAAGTGACTTTACAACAGTCCAATTCTTACACTGCATTACTTTTATAGTGTAATTTTCATACTGCATAATTTCATCAGTATATTTTTCTTACACTGTATTATTTCAATACCATATAATTTCTATGTTATTATGCAGTATTTTCCTTAAATCATGTTTTTGGCCTTAATATAATCCTCAATTTAATGCATTTTCAATGCATTAAAATATCGGGTTGTTACATACTTAGATTACCTAATTTTGCAGAGAAGTGACCCAAAGTCAACCCATGCCATCTCAAGTGCCGTCACAGTGAACCAAGCAATCCATGCCCCTGGCCCACCCTTTGCGGCGAACAGAGCATCCCACTTCCCCAACCCACGCTGTAGCGGTGAACTGAGCGACCCATGCTGTCGCCTTCGTCGTGCTCCACCAAACTGACAAACATAGAGTCGTTGCCTTCGCCGTGCTCCTCCAAACCAAGAGATAGATAAATAAAGAGAGAAGGCTTGGGCAGGGGCAATCGACGATAGGGATGTGGCCATCAAAGGGTTGGGTTTAGCTGAGCAGAGAAAGAAGATGAGTTCTAATTGGATTTTTTTACTCAAATTAATATTATTAATTAGTATTATATTAATTAATTAATTGATATCATTAAAATTAAATTTTGTTTTGTTCATATTAATATTTTTTATTAAAAATGTTTTATTTTAAAAACATATACCATTGTATACAAACAAACATAATTTTAAAAACATTTCTAGCACATTTTTCATAACATTCTCATTTTTAGATTTTTCCAAAAACAAAGAACAAAACAAAAACACTACCAAATGGTGCCGAACAGTCTTGGTGCTTTATTTATTTGTTTGTTAATTTTTCACAATGTAAATAATAGTATTTTAGACTATTAATGCTTTTAAATAAAAAAATAAACTATTCATTAAATGTTAAATATTATAGGCAAATAATGTTGGTTTTTTTAAACATTTTTAGAAAAAATATGTGGAAGCTGATAAAGGTGTGGAACGTATATAACAAAAAAATTATAAAACTTTTGCAAAACAATACTATAGAGGATATTAATTAAATGCTTAATAAATATATAAATAATTTTTACTTATCTGGTTGAAGCAAGAATGTTGGAAATCTTCTAGTGGGAAAAACGTTCTCTATATAAGACCTTCATCGCTTAGTCCCTGGCACTAAACAGACAGGCGTGTAGGCGTAGAAGGGAATTAGGGTTTCTAACGATCACTCGACTAACTTTTACTCACCCACTAATCTCAATAAATGAGCAAAGCAGGTTTAAGAATGTAAGAATTCTTCTTCTCTTCTGTCTCTCTCTACATGCCTAAGCAAGAGGATTCTGGTAGAGAATTCTAATCTAACCAAAACTCTCAATTATTTTTAGAATGAATAAAGAAGACCTCTATTTATAGAGAATGAAAGCTACAATTAATTTTGGAAGCTTTCTTTAATTTAAATTAATATCAGTTGTTAAATTAAAATAAAAGAGATAAGTTTTCCTTTCTCTTATACGTGTTACATGCCACACATTGATACTATATTTGTGTGTGGCATCAATTAGAAGAAAAGAGAGAGAAAAATACTCATTTTTACCCAATTTAATTTGTTTCATAATTCAAATTTTAAATTTTGAATAAGTCACATTTATCAAAATTAAAAACTTCTAGAAACAACACTAGTATAAATAGGAAACTATTATTATCCACACTATAGGTGGGATTTGGTACTTATCTATTTATTACACTATACTTAATCAATTTTTTCCCTTCCTTTTAGGAATTGCCTTCGTGTACTGTTCAAGTAATTTTTCATTATTGACGATCTTACTTAATATTGACCCACTTGTCGATAGCTAAGCATGAACACTAACTAGTAACTTTGGTTATTAGAGTGTTTTTAGAAGCTAGGTATAACGGAACTTATTTGCTTAATTACAACTGCCTTTTTGTCACCTTTGAAGCTAGGGCGAAATTTTTCACTATGGGTCTTGCTCTATTTCGAGCGTTTCGAGGTCCGTTCAACCTTTTTAGTGAAAAATGATATTTTTGCCCGCAATGGGTTTTTAAAACTTTTCAAGCTTATATTTGTCATTTAAAACTTACGTTCTATTGGTTTTCAAATAATGACAATGAATTTAGAGCGTTGATGCCTATTCTATAGTAAAACCTGTTCTGATCGAAGTTTTTGATTTTAACCCCATTTTGCCAAAGTTAGACGATTTTGCCACCAATTTTCAAAATCGACCATATAAGGTGATTGGGTTCAAATATTTTTTTTTCCAATAGGGTATAAATTTTTCAAAGTTTCAAACTCCAATACCTTTAATTAAAAACTTTTCTAACTTTATAGTTAAAAATTTCCAAAATTCATACATCATGAACAAAACAAAAGTTTCGCAAATCATTTGTGAGTATTAACTGTTTCAATGAGGTTTAAAACTTTTATGTTTTAAATTTTTTGAAATTTAGATTCCATAGTGTGTTTTAGTCCATTTTTTAAATCTGCACCTAATATAAAAACTTTACTATTTTACCCTTAAAGAATTTTCAAACTTTTTTTCATTAAAATTATTACTTCCATTGTGTTGGGTAGAACCAACATGTTTCTAAAGAAACTTAATAACATTAAGACCTATCAAAATCCTAAAATTCATTAGAATACCCAAAATTACTTTTTTTTTCTAAATTTTCAA
Organism: Artocarpus hirsutus; assembly: GCA_946598075.1. Classification (NCBI taxonomy): domain Eukaryota; kingdom Viridiplantae; phylum Streptophyta; class Magnoliopsida; order Rosales; family Moraceae; genus Artocarpus; species Artocarpus hirsutus. Next base: position 45,961 of record CAMOHE010052707.1, on the reverse strand, counting down.
ACTTAGGGCTTTTAAACTTAAAAACCCTAGTTTCTCACAACAACACAACACCACATAGCATAAAAACAAGTTACATAAACATATCATAACATCCCTTAAGCATTTCATAGTCCTTATAAGGTTTTTACATAACAAACATATAAAAAAAAGCATAATTTCTATAGCTTAGTTTAGGCTTTACCTAAGGGTTTTTTTTTTTTTTTTTTTTTTGTGATCTACCACCTAAACTTGTTCTTGAAAATTTCCCTTGTTATAAACCATGGAAAATTTCTCTTCAAAACCCCTTCCAAAAACCAAAAAGAATAGCCCAAAGAATGAAGAAAAGTAAGGGTTTTACCTTCGATTAAAACTTGATTTTGTTCTTGAACATTTTGAAGGTTGATTCTTTGATGAAATATGAAAGAAAAATTTTAGGAAATAGGTTACAGGCTTCCGATGAGCTAGGAGAAGAATGAGAGATTTTTTTTCCCCATTTTGGCCACCTTTTTTTATTTAAAAAGCTTTCCTTTTGGGATTTTTTTGCAATTTTCTCAACTTTGGGGGCAAAAATGAATTAAATTTTTTGTCTCCTCCACCCATAGCTACCATGTGTCTCCGTAGGGTGGGTGTTAAAATATCAACCTCTTACGTTAAAGTAAGTAGGTCCCACAACCTTTTTATACAGTATAAATTTATACTACATTGTATTTTTCTTAAAATATCAATGTAGAATTTTGTATAGATATTATCTTTAACAGTCTAAAACTACACTGAGTCCTCTTTTCCCATACTAACCTTTCCTTATCATAGTATTTTTTATATCTGTATTTGTACTTAATCAGTACCGTTTTACTATACTGTGTACTTTTTTTGTGAAAGTGTGTCTTTTTACATTGTATTCATCAACTATGAGCTACCAACACAGTGATCTTTTAACTAGTTTTCTGACTGGCAATAAACCATTTTTATACTACTTGGATTATAGCATGATTATTTACTTTAACTAACATTTCTCTCTTTTTGCTAATTCATACTACAAAATTTATATTTATTGTGATATGAACTTCATCTTGATAGTATTTTGCAATTTTTTTTAAACAATCATACCTACAAAATTTGCATTTTAAAACTACTCCCAACAGCACAGAATTTTACAAATATAATTCACATCAATATTATCTGTAAGCATTTATCAAATATAATTTAAGTTGGAGTTTTCCCCAATAATCCAACGAAACTAAAAAAAATTCCCGTAATTAGACCGCATTTCAGAACAGATAGATTTAAAAAAATGAAAAATAAAGTTAAAGTGGGACAAATTAAAGTTTTTATTGTGCTTATCTCTCAGATAGCGTAAGCAACTAGAATTATATGACGTGAATTTCCAAACTTTAGGCCATGATACAATTATTAACTTGGTTTTCCCTGAAACCAATAGAAAATTATGCACCCCTCTTTTTAAATTTTTTATCAAGAAAACGAGCCATTTATCTAAAAGAAAAATCTTTAAAACGAGATACGCCTATGCTAAAGGTAGGAAAGTTTGAATAAATTATAATCATGTCTGCATGAGTATTAGTATTATTTAGTATTTTTCTCCCTGATTTTGAGGGGCATAAATCTTTGCAACCATTTTATTTAATAAAAATTTGATTATAGGAGCATGTAATTGAAAATAATTTTTAAATATTTTATGAATAACAAAATTATATAATAGTTATTATAATGATTTTAATTTTTTATTCTAAAATATTCTTATTTTTTTATCTTTTAATGTACTAGTAAAATTACGCTTTATTTCTAATACATGTTGTATTTGTCTTTTTATCATAATAGGACCAACAACAATAGATATTTGATGAGTTTCTGTTCTAAACCTTTTCACCAACCTTTTCACCGATAAAGCTCGAGCAATACTATTTAATCTATGAGATTACAACTTTGTTATTAACAAATAATAAGACTTAGTTTAAAAGCATATTGCTTATTAGATTATGGCCTACTAGAAAATGATTCCTTTGAAGCAAAGTGATAAAAAGAAAGGACAGAGAATCTGACCTCTAAGCAAGGAGTGACGTGATAAGTGCAAGAGAGTGGGGTAAGAAAACAAAGGAAAAAAAAAGTATAACAAACAAGGGGAATCTATATGGTCGGAGAGGTTTTTTTTTTTTTTTTTTTTATTGCATCATCAGCAGAACGCGTTACAAAAAGTAATAGATCAAAATCACAGGATCAAAAGAGACGTTGCCTCCGTACTGTTTTTTCAACACTCCACGTAAGATTGCCAGCATCATGAAGTTTTTAATTATGATGTTTTTTTTTTTTTTTTAATTTTGCATTATCAGCCGAACATGTGAAAAAAAGCAATAAATCAAAATCGTACAGTCAAAAGAGACGTTGCCTCCGTGCTATTTTTTCAACTCTCCACGTAAGATTGCTAGCATCATGAACTTTTTAATTATGAGGTCTTTTTATTGCATTATTAGCAAAACACATTAAAAAAAGTAATAGATCAAAATTGCACGGTCAAAAGAGACGTTGCCTCGGTACTGTTTTTTCAACTCTCCACGTAAGATTGCTAGCATCGTGAACTTTTTAATTACTTTTTTATTGCATTATCAGCAGAACACATTAAAAAAAGTAATGGATCAAAATTGCACGGTCAAAAGAGACGTTGCCTCCAGACTGTTTTTTCAACTCTCCACGTAAGATTGCAAGTATCATGATTTTACTTATGATGGAACCTATTAAATACGTTTGGAAAAATTAAAAATCGCTAATCATTGGAACAAATTTTGTTATATATTATTGTTTTAATTGAATTATCCATTATCTTTATTTCTCTTAAATTAGAGAATTGATACTTTCACAAAATAAAAGTAATAAACCATATTCAAAGAGATTTAGTTCCGTAATAGGTGTGATAGGGTGAGAGTGGGTGGCAATAAATATAATGTTGATGACTCTACCAAAGACACACTATGGAGTCTTTTGTTGGCATGGTAAAAATGTTAGTTTGTATGTCTTTCTAATTTTAAAGTGATTTTCATATATAATAAATAATCTACTTTCTCCTTATGATGTAGCAAAACTATGTGATAGACATCTCTCACAAAGCTTTCCTTCTAAGAATGAAGGGAAAATTGTGTCGAAATTAGAAATTTGGGTTATCCATTAAAGTAAGAAAAGTTGTTGAGAAAGTTGTTAAGCCTAGTGAAATGGAACAAAAGGATTGGGTTGAATTTGTGAAGGTTCGTTTGTCAAATGAATGGATAGTAAGTGTCTATGATTTCTTTATTATTTGGATTAGGGGGTTACTTATTGTTAGATGTCCTAGCTGTTTTTGGAATATGACAATTCATGTTTTCTAATTTTTTGTTGTAAAATACTCTTGGGCTCATTGATTTGCCTTAATTTATGAACTTACTTTTTGTCGGCAAGGTGATGAGGGATTTCGACATGAAGTCTCAAGGATAGTAGATCAATATGACTGCCATTATGTTATAACCCATAAAATAAGTGACATATGACATTATAACCATAATATACTAAAGATATAAAACACTTCTTATAAATAAAAAAAAATTATCACTTTACATTTTCTTTTAATTTATCTTTTCTAAAATGTTTCCTAATATGACAGTAAATGTCTAGGGAATTTTTTGAATCAATATAATGACTTTTCATAACATGTTTTTGTAGGAAAAAAATGAGAAAATGAGAAAAGTAAGGGCATGCCTTAGTCACCCGCACACATCGAGTCAGAAGTGATATGCGTGCTTAGCACAAGAATTGGTAAGTTATGTGTGTGTGTGTGTATATATATTTAAGATAAGGAAAAAAAAAGTGACATATTTGAAAATAAATAATGCAAAGAAAATTTTTTTAATTTTGATGTCAAAATTTGGGACGGTGCATACGATTTGAATTTGGCAATCATCATTATTTCCAAAGCATCATTACAAAAGTTTCCCTTATGGCAATCATGTGTATTCCACATCATTGGCCTCTTTGAATCTGGTTGATGGGAATTATTACAATCTTTTTAACTTGTCAAAACAACCATATGTAGTGGATATTTGGCCTTCTTTGAATTTTTGTTAACCATGATTTCTTCTTGTGCTTTGTAAAGAAAAATGGAAGAATAACCTGAACTTCTAGGAACCTCTTTTATAAAAGAGGATGCATAGACCAAGATTCTTGGCCTAGAATGTCCAGGATATATCAAAGGTCTTGGATTTGGAGCAACTCCTTTCAAAATAGACGCTCAAACACAAAGTTGTGGATGGAGAAAAGAACTTGAAAATGTAATTAAGAAGTTAATGGAACGATAGAAATACCTAGGAGATATTATCTTAGAACTGAGGCCAAGTGTGGTAAGTTATAAGTTCATACTAATTTCTACAAAATTTTGATCTTTTGTTATCTATCACTTGATATGCTAATATTATGTATTTTTTTTTTATAAAGTAACAGTAAAAATGATAGTGGAAATATGAATTCCTCTACATCCATGGCCCCGGTAACTCTTTCGAACTTATCTCAATTGCCATTATTATGTTTATGTTTTAAGATAATAAGTTGTTTAGTATTGTTTGATATAACTGACTTCTGTAATTTAAAGTCTATGTCAGGTAGTGCAAATGTGGTAGATAAGAACAACAAATGGGTACTGTGAATTGCTGAATTAGACTGCAATAGGGGAAGTGGTAGCAAAGAAATTGCCTCAAAAGACCCTACATCACATGCACATCATGCAATTCTTAGGCCAGATTGCTATAAAGTTTGGATTCGACAAGTTCTAGTGCATGATGTTCAACTTTATCGTTGTTCGAGTGAGCATTTCACCCTAGATGATGTATTGGGAAGTACATTTGCTTAGCCACATCGATACATCAAATTTGATTAAAAGAATTTAAGGTAAAATTCTATTTTAACTTGGCTTAAAAACTTTTTCAAAAAGTTGTGATTTTTATCATCGGTGATGATTATTTATTATCCATGCTTTTGAGTGAAATCAATGAAGCATAAATTGGAATAGTGGTTGAATTGCTTGATATAGCCAACTTTATTCTTTAACCCTTTACTTTTTTGGTATAAGATTAAATAATATAGTTTTATTGGTAAAAGTAGCTATTTCTTTGATGATGTTTCTAATACTAAGAAGCTCATTGGTGTGCATTTTTTTAGCCGGCTATTTTGGGCTTTGTGAGAGTGTTAGCATCTTGCTTGCTAGTTAGAGACTTGCATAAACTTCTTTCTTGTGTTGTTAGAAAATGATTGTCCAAGTTTTTCTGTTGCCTACTATGAATTTTATTCCTGTAGAGCTTTATAGGTGCTTTGAATGTAAACAAGGGTACAATTAGGTTGTTTAACTCATTTGGTGCTTTGGATTTACTTCTGTGTCTGAAGGATTTGGAGGCTCCTTGAACCAGCAATTCTTTCTGGAGCATCAATACCAATTTTGTCCCAGGTTAGCAGATTTCACTTGCCTTTTTTTGTTCTTGCTTACAAAATTTGGATAATAGGTATGGAATTATATCTTACTAGTATTTGTTATACTCTCTGAAAACCATGCATCCTTGTTTTGCATAAGCTACCACCTTCTGGTTTGAACTTCTGAGAGTTAATCCTATTGAATAACATTGTTCTTAGAAAGAAAACTAGGAAAAAACTTTGGATAATAGATATGGAATTATATCCTGCTAGTATTAGTTATACTAAAAACTATGCATGCATCTCCATTGCACATAAGCTATCACCTTCTAGTTTGAACTTATGAGAGCTAATCCTATTGAATAACACTATTCTTAGAAAGAAAATTAGGAAATGATAAGACTGTTGAGACAATTAAAGCACTGGTTGAAAGTTTTGATTTTATACCTGTATGTTTAAGTGCAATGAATAAATAAAAGAACACAAATTTTCTCTTATTTCTAGGATGAGCTGAATCAAAGTATTGTTAACAATGAAGTCAGTACAAGAACAAAATGTTCGCAGCACTTCGCCTATAAAGTTAGTTTGTTAAGAATAGTTTTCTAGACACAACTCATAATGTAGTAAAACTAGATTGCTTGTGATGTTAAAATGCAGTTAGGACATTAGTCTATAACATCAAATCAAGACTAGGGAATAAGGAATTTTTTCCCTCCAATGGTTTAGGCTTTGACTTCATCAGGCACCTCTTATTTCTTATTTGCGATTTGTTATGTTGATGTTGATGTTGGATAATACTCAACTAGTTGTTCTCCTTAGTAAATGATATGTTTCTTGAAGTGTTCTAAAATTTTCTATCAATTTGTTTGAAGGGTTAACATCTAGAAGCTTCTAAGAATTACATAAGTTCTTAGAGGCTTGGTCATTCATTTTGCCACCTCAGAGAAAAGAAACTCAAAAAAAAAGTACAACATATTCTTTTAATTTCATTAATATATTAGATTGATATGTTTCATGATGTTTCTAATACTAAGAAGTTCGTTGGTGTGCATTTTTGCAGCAGGTTGTTTTGGGCTTTGTGAAAGTGTTAGCATCTTGCTTGCCATCTAAAGACTTGCAGAAACTTCTTTCTAGTGTTGTTTAGAAAATGATTGTCCAAGTTGTTCTGCTACCTATTGTGAATTTTATTCCTATAGATATTTATAGGTGCTTTGAATGTAAACAAGGGTACAATCAGGTTGTCTAACTCATTTGGTGCTTTGGATTTACTTCTATTTCTCAAGGATTTGGAGTTATCATACTCTTTAAAAGTTGTGTTATCTAACTTTATGGCACTTGCATTTGCTTTTAATTTTTTGTTTTGATAGGTCTACTAGCTTCATTGCATCCCACATACTTAATGAACTCATGCTCAACTACCTCGGCTACAAGATTGTTGTGCTTGACAAGCTTGATTACGGTTCAAACTTGTATATAGGATTTATTGCATGTCCTTCTGCTACAAGATTGTTGTGTTTGACAATCCTGCTTACTGCTCAAACTTGTATATAGGATTTATACATTTACTTAAATCTAATATTTGTTTACACATTTTATCGACAATTGTGAACTCACTGAAATATCATATTTGACATTATATGGTCCCCCACTAGATTTTAATTACAGATTGATTTAGTTTGAATTTAATTATTATGAATGTAAAATAGCATTGACTTTTCCAATGTCAATAAATCTTTAAATGACAATTTATGGAATATCATTAAAATATTTTAACGAAATCTATGTAAGTGTTGTAGAATAACTAAATGACATCTCATATAGTGTCCTAATATTAGTTTTAAACGACAAGTATGAGATGTCGTTGAAAACATTTGAGACGACATCTAAATAAATGTCTTCAAAATCTTAGAGATTCTACGACACCCTTTATAGACCACATTTAGATCGATATCGTAAAAGAATTTTTACGACATGTTTCTTATGTTGTTAAATGTCTTGTAGTGTGCATGATCCTCCATCACGTATATATAAATTCACTCACGAAAGTATCGCAACTCAAACAACTACCAAAATTATATATATACAAACGTCTAATATAATAAAATTTTTATGGCCTCGTCTTTTTTTTTTTTCTGTATTAACAATTCTAAATTTGATCTTTCGCCTGAAATTCAACCACCACACTAAATTGTGCTATTGCCTAGTCAAACACCCATGGCCAAAGCAAGAAACACAGAGGGCATCTTCTGAAAAAGAAAGAAATAAAGGCAGACAATGTTGAAACAAAGTGGACCAACCCCACACCATATTTGAAGGCTGGTTTGAATCTCGAAACGTTCTTTTTTTCCCCTCTTTTTCTTGAAAGTGGAATCTTCAAACTTCTATTCTTTTTTTTGGGGGGGAAAATTCCGTTGAATCTCAAAATAATGGACAAAGATGCCAATGTCGGTATTGATAGAATCGTTAAGGTTTTGATTTATGGATTGTTGATATTAATAGATATTTCGAGAAAAATTAACATCTTTATAAAAGCTTAATTTTTTTAAAACTTTGCACAATGTCAAAAATATGCAATATTACTTAATTTAAACTAAGTTAATAACATAAATAATATATTTTTGCTCTAATAAGAGAGTTAGTTCAATTTCATTGTGTAAAAAGAAACGAACATAATTATATATTGATAACAAAAGGAGTTTCTATCTAGCAAGTTAAAAAGCATTGTATAGGTTCCGATCTTGATATAAACAATATATTTGCAAAGATACTGCTTTTAAATAGTTCTAGAGATATTTCTTACTATGCCAGTTTTATGTTTCTTGATCTTTTCCTAATATTAATCCATAAGTTAGAAATTAATGGCTTATCTAACTTGATGAGTGGTCTACGAGGTTTTGTATTAACATCTCAACATTATTTTATGAACATTATTTTATGATGGAAGATATACAAATATATCAAAAAAAACTATTTAGGTTCAGTACTTTTAAACTTGACCTCATTTAAGAATTATAAAAAAAATTATAACTACATGTACTTTGGTTAGTTCCTAATTAAGTTCATGGAGTCAAAAGTATGTAAGGCAAGCGTCACATCGCGTATTTCCAAAATCTTAATATTTGAACGTGAACTATTTATTTAAAAATAATATTATTTAAAGACTAAATAAGTCTTAATAATTACTTTTTTATTGATTTTAAATTGAAAATATTAATCATATTTTTTGAGAAATAAAAAATTCCTAATGTTGGATTTTATTTTTTTGCAATGTTTTTGCATATTTTATGTCATTTTCATAAAAATTTTGGATATTTATAGATATTTACTGATATTATAGATATTTGTTGGCAATATTTTACGGACACTTCGAGAAAGGAATCCTTCCTCTCATATCTATATTGAGACTTGTCGTAGAAATATTGACAATGTCATGGACTTTTTCATCCTCGCTCAAAACTTTGGAAATATATTTAATCTCACCAAAACAATTATAATAATGGGAAATTGAGTTGGGTGGCTTTTTTAATCGCCTTTTGAAAAAAAATGGTCATACCTTTTTTAAATTTGACAACCCTCCTTATTAATTATAAAATCACAATGACAAAAATAATCTTCACCATCCTTAATCAAAAAAATATTTGCTAGCACTTTAGGTGGCCAACCTGACAAAGTATGGCGTCGACAATGTCTAAAGATGATGTGCAATGAAAAAATAGGGAGAGGGAAGAGAGAGAAAGTTAGGGTTTACGGTCTTTTTAGGGCTTTTTTTATAGGTTTATCATTTATAAACTTGCGTTTATAATTGATAAACTCGATAAATAGTGTAATGCTAACAATGTTTGGAGATGTTGTGCAGCGAGAGTAGACAGAGAGAGAAAAGAAAGAAGGTTAGAGTTTGGGGCTTTTTTAAGGATTTTTATTTATGGGTTTATCAGTGATAAACTCGAGTTTATCACTAATAATATATAGATAATTAATAATTAATTAATGTTATTTTTTGTCATTTTGACTTTATAATTAATATGGAAGGGCTATTTGCTTAATTTAAAAAATATATGGTCATTTATTTTGAAAAAAGTCTTTAAAAAGATCATTTGTCTCCATATACCAATAATAATTGTAGAAAGAAAAAAAAAAAAAAAAAGACCTAGAAGAGAAGTAAGCAAATTTAAACATATAGAAGACTCACATACATCATATTTTGCGCGATGATCCTCAAAATCAGGTCGTGGGTGCTCCAGGGCACTCTTGTCCCTAGTGCCCATTGCACTCAAACGTACCACCTTAACCGGCCTGCAGTGAATTGTCATATCTTTCCTCATTTGGCTAAGACATCTTCAAGATGCTTCACATGTTGGAAAAATTGGTTACGCAGCGTAGTGAAAAGCTTAAAATGTTATTTGATTGCAAAGAAACTAAGTAGTGTTACTATAGAAAACAAATTATAAGTAATAATTCAATCTTTTGAAAACCGCAATCAACATGTCTAATGGAGCATTCCCAGAAGATTTTTAACCAAATTTGCGTTATTTTTGTTCCTCGTATCATTGTGTACGTCGGTATAACATGACTCTATTTTAACATAGGGGCCTAATTTTACGCCATTCGAACAATCCTAGCTGGGAAGCGGTGGGACAGAGTGCACACTTGGGGATGCCATTTAAGGGAGCGGCCATGCACATGGTCAGCGAAAATCCATAGCAGAATGAAATCGCATGCGGTAGTGCCAGCTAAAGGGTGCTACCGCACGCATTCGCGGCCTGATGCGAGAAGTTTGTTTTTTTTGGGTTTCTTGTTTCTTATTTCTTGTCACGCTATAAATAGAACTTAGTAAGGGTTTGTTTTATGTAACTGAAAAACAGAGTGAAAGAAAGGCTAAAAAAGCACTTTGAACTCAGGATGCTACACCCGATGACCGAGTTCATGCTGAGGTGATGTCTCATCATCACATGTCCATTTTCCACCTAACGCTCAACGAGATGTAATTGCTCATTTGGCTCATCATGCTCACAGAGGAGGCCTAGACAGAGTTCACAATTGTCAACTTCCTCAACTGCTACTAGATGAAGGAAAATTTTGACAACTTAAGTCGATTTTTCTTCGTGTTTGTAAAGAACAAGCAGTTGATCTCCCACCTTGTCAACGCTAATTGAGAGTGGAAAAAGAAATAATTTTTCATGTCTATATGCAAGAAGTCAAATGGCGAGCGTTCCAATCGCTTCCCTTTCCTATTTTCATGAGGTCATCTTGGTGAGTCAAACACCATTTTGTTATTTGTTCAGTCATTGCAACTAATACCCTGCATATTTTGTTCGTTTTGCAGATCCCGAAGCCATATTGCCTCCTCCAGCTAGAATTAACTTCAAAGAGCACTTGGAAAAAAATAAGAGCAGTAGAAAATGGGACTTGGCCTGAAATATCTCGTCATGATTAACTAGGTGCCGTATCTGTTTGGGCAAAGTTTAGAGAGATCCCAACAAGTATCTGTAAACATTTCTCAAGTTGATCAATTTGGTTTTTGTCGTTCATGGTGCTCTGCATTGACTATATCCTTTGTTGATGTTTATTACTTTCTCGACTAATAAGGACGTGTCGCTTGTGGAAATCATTCTTAATACCATGAACATCACACCCTATCGAATGTGGAGTAGGCCAAGAGGAAATTCGCTAAGAGGGATGACGCTTGCTGCTCCTAGCACTCCTTTTCCCCAACTGACGGATGACGCCTTGAAATTGCAACACCTAGAGATTTAATTAAGCATAATTAGTGTAAAATGGTGGATTAGTGTGTCTTATTGTAATTTAAACTTAACCAAATTATTTTGTGATATTTTTCAATTAATTTCAATTTTTTTTTGTTTTTATTAGTTATTTTGAATTTTGAAACAAAACAATTCATCAAATACCTAACATGTTCCTCTTTGAAAACCATATGCAGGACATGGTTTTATAGCTGAAAAACTACTTGTTTTCTCTATTTAAACTCCCCTCATTCTCTCATTTCCTCACTCTCTCACTCTATGCTCTCTCCTTCCCTCTCTCACCATCTCTCTTTTTCTCTCTTCCCTCTCTCATTTTTGTTCCAAAATTGAGCAAGAGCCTTGATTGTTAGCTGGATTTGGAAGCCAAGAAACACGTTCAAGCCTCCGTAAACTCAGGTCAATGCTCAAATTTGAGCTTTTGCCCCACTTTTTAATTTTCTTTGTAAATTGTAATCCGAGTTTCTTTAAGCTTAAAAATCCTTCAATCTAAGTTTGTTAAACCTAAATCATCGTGAATCTAAGCTTGATTGGACAAAAATTGAGTTAAATCAAGTTTTTTCCTTTTTCTCATTTTTGAAATAATTTGAAAATCTTTGTGAAAAACTTGTTAAAAAGTGTTTAAACTATTTTATTATGTTAATTTATCATTTTTTTAACATTATCCATGCTCTGGGAATTGTACAAACAGGTTTAAAGTGAGATTTGAACTTGGGGAGATCGAGGCTCAAAATCTAAAAATTTTCAGATTTCGACAGATCAGCAAGCTAAACTCAAAGTTTGGCAGGCCAGATTCATAAGTTCGGCAAGCCAGACTCATGTCTTTGGCAGGCCAAACTGTAGTAGCTTGGTAAGACATGTCTGGATGGTCAATAGGCCGAACTATAAAAGTTGGGTAGGCCGGACTAAGAAGTTTAGCAGGCCAGCCAGGCTCCATAAAAATGACTGTTTTTCACCCGTTTTCATTGTTTAATACATAAATAGAGACCTTAGAATAGCAATATAATTTTGAGAATATCAAAGGCACACTAAGACACCATGAGATAGCAAAGTATTGTAGAAAACTTTAAGTTAAATATTGATAGATCTAGTTCATATCTAAGGTTATTCGTGGTTCTAGGGACCTGACGTATAGTAGTTCGAGACGGCGATGTTTACATTCTCGTACTAGACAATGAGGTAGAACTCTAGTCCCTCTTCTTTGTTTGCCGTGATTTCAAAAGGAATTTGGCCATAAAGTGTTTTTTGAAAATGTTTTAAGAAATGATTTAAATGAATAGATTCAATTATTGTTGGTAGCTAATGAATAATGAAATGATCATAATGAATGGTATAATGAATGTAAATGAGAAATTTGGTAATATAAGACTTAAATAAAGGAATAGTACCGAATGAGTTAGGTATACTATTCAAAATGATATATTGGGCATAATGCTATATTCAAAGATCAAGTCAAGGGGGAAGGTCCTGAAACCCAACTGGGCCATCACAGTGGTGATTACTTTGGCTTTGCCCAAGCTAAAATATAAGATTATTTCCAGATAGATAAGGGACCAAATAGTAATATGAGATTGGTAATTTTAATCACTGCATTTTATAATCTTTGTGTTAATAACGAACTTCATATTAAAATTTTAATGTTTTCAAAGTTTTAATCCTACTGAGAATTCCACCTACAATTTTTTTTGTTGTAAAATATCCCCTAGGTGAATTGCAGCATAGGACAAACCGAGACTCTACCGAGCGGATGCGTGGATCATAAGAGTCTTTAATTAGGTTATTTACATATTTAATTAAGGCATGTAATATGTAATCGTTTTTCTTTTGATGGACTGTGGTTATATATATTTACGTCGATACTATGTGTGTGTACAAATATGAGTCTGGTGTGGCCCAACTATTTCTTAACCATTTTATTTATTTTGTTTTAAATTTTATCACGTTTTATTTATTATGCTATAAATTAATTAAAAGTTTGATGTAATTAACTTAAATAATAAGCCACATCACCACCCAAGTTAAGGTGCATGATAGTTTTGGCATTAGACCCTTAGGTTTTGAACCTTGGGAGTTGTGCACACATAGGTATGACAATGAAAGACCACTAACAGTCTAATTTTGTTTTTAGAACTGAGAGAATGGCACCTAGACGTCGTCCCACTACTGTTGATGCAAATCATGCGAATGATGAAGGCATGATGGAAGCCATGTTTGCTACTTTTTAGCAAATGGTAGCAAGGGCTAGGCTTGAGGATTCTGAAGCGAGTCACTGGTACAAATATTTCAAGGAATTTTGATATGCATCCATCCTAACTTTTGATGGAAATGGGGACCTGTAGGCTGCTGAGTATTAGTTAGATTCGATGGTGAAACATTTGGATACTCTTGGGGTACTAGTGGAATATCGAGTTGAATTTGCAGCTTATAAACTGGAAAGGAGTGTGAACACCTGGTGGAAGCAGGCAAAGCATATGGAAAATAATAGGAACATCGATTGGGATAGATTTGAAGAGTTATTCTAGGAGCGATATTTTCACAAAGTTATAGAAATCAAAAAATCATTGAATTCTACCGTTTAGAATAGGGTGACATAACGGTTCGAGAATATGAGGCAAAGTTCACTGAATTGGCTCATTTTGCTTCATTCTCAGTGGCGTCTAAGCAAGAGAAGTGTATTAAGTTCCAAGAAGGACTTAAAGGACCCATCTGACGATCATTGGTTGCTTTGCGAATCTAGAAATATGGTGAATTCGTGTCGTCAGCCTTGTCAGTGGAGAGTAACAACGCCACCTACTATGAAAGCAGAGTGAGGCCTTTAGGAGGGCCCCAAAGGAACAATCATAAAGGTAATAACAACCGTCACACTTAAGTGAGGAATAGGCAAGGCAATGCCAATAGTGAGAGTAGCAGTTCATCAAGTAGTGGACGAAGCAATCCTTACAACTTCCATTATCACTAGTACCAACAACTAGGACACATCAAGAGAAATTGCTCAATAAGAAATACCTGACAAGGATCCTAGACTAAAAAGGGTGCTAGTCGTCTGTCATAGGGTTAGACCTTTACTCAACCTCAGCAAGTTCCATAACAATAGTTTTACTAGTTTACTCCTTAGCAGATGCTTTATCTAGCACAAGATTATCAGCCATAGAATTTTCAGAGGAATGTCCCACAGTTCAAAGCACCCAATACAGCTCGTGTGCAATCTCCTCCACCGTAGCAATATCAGCAGATAAACCTTGGACCTAACAATGCTAATAAGGGAAAACGGAGAGCTCCTGTTCAAATCCATACCATGGCTACAAGGAGTTTTGACGCTCAGACCAACAACGCGGTAGTTGATGATACAATCTTAGTTTCCTAATCTTTAGTCCATGTTTTGCTCAATACTGATACCACTTATTCTCTCATTTTGAGTTCATTTATACATGCCTTAGGATTAGAAATAAAGGAATTTAATAAATCCTTGATTATTACCTCACCCTTAGGGCGAGTGTACGTGAATAGTATTTGTAAATCTTGTAAGATAACAATTAGGGGTGAGACACTGAAAGATGATTTGACTGTAATCCCTATGAGTTCCTACGATGTGATCCTAGGAATAGATTGGTTGTCTAGATATAATGCTCTTATAGACTGTCACCTTAGAAAAGTAACCCTAGTGACCAACAAGGGGACAATGATTACCTACCAAGGTGGCAGCAATCGAGTGACATAATGTGATCCTAGGAATAGATTGGTTGTGTAGATATAATGCTCTTGTAGACTGTCACCTTAGAAAAGTAACCCTAGTGACCAACAGGAGGACAATGATTACCTACCAAGGTGGTAGTAATCGAATGATGGGTTAGCGACTCATGAAGACATGTCTCAGAAGACAAAGAAATCTAGCTTGTTATGCACTTCTTGTAAACCTTAAGGAAGGTTCTAATTTAGTAGTAAGAGATACAGTAATACTGGTGGTTGATGAGGTCAATGATGTCTTCCCTAACGAGTTTTCAATATTACCACTGTACCGAGAGATTGAGTTTAGCATTGAGTTACTTTCAAGGACCTCTTAGATTTCCAAAGCACCATACTAAATGGCACTGACAAAAATGAAGGAGCTGAGAAAGCAGCTTTAGGAACTTGCAGATAAAGGGAACATTTGAAATAGTTTGTCATTGTAGGTGCGCCAATTTGGTTTGTTAAGAAGCATGACAGTATTCGTTGATTGTGTAATGATTATCGACAGCTAAATCGGGTTATAGTAAAGAATAAGTATCAATTGCCTAGGATTGATGAGCTATTCAATCAACTAGGAGGTTCACGATATTTCTTAAAAATTGATTTGTGTTTTGGATACCATTGACTTAGGATCAAGGGAGAGGATATTCCAAAGACAGCTTTCAGGACCCGATATGGACACTTTGAGTTTTTGGTGATGTTGTTTAGGTTAATGAATACTCTTGCAACTTTCATGGATTTGATGAACTGAATTTTTAGGCCTTATTTAGACCAATTGTGATTGTGTTCATTGATGACAAACTGGTCTATTTTAAGACCTAGAAGAAGCATGAGCAACACCTAAGGTTTGTGCTTCAAACTTTGCAAGAACATCAATTGTATGCCAAAAAAGAAAAGTGTGAATTTTGGTTGACCGAAGTTAAGTTTTTAGGGCATGTCATCTCTGAGCAAGGTATCTAAGTGGATCCATCCAAGATAGAAGTAATAGTACAATGGGAACGATAGAGAAACGTGGCTGAGATCTGTAGCTTCTTAGGACTCGTTAGGTACTATAGGAAATTCGTGTAAGATTTCTCAAAGATAGCAAAATCATCGACATAATTGATTAAGAAAAATGATTAGTTTGAATGGAATATAGAATGTGAGTTTGCCTTCTAAAAGCTGAAGAACCGATTGATCACCCCTCTAGTGCTAATCATACTAAGTAGCAATGAGCCTTACAAAGTCTACACGAACGCCTTAGGACGCGGACTTAGACGTGTGTTAATGCAACATGGATGGGTTGTGGCATATAGATCATGACAACTAAGACCTCACGAGTAGAACTACCCCACTCATGATTCGCTCTTGTAGCAGTGATTCATGCTCTGAAGATTTGGAGATTGTATTTGTATGAAGCAACATTTCAAGGTTTCTCAGATCACAAGAGTCTAAAGTACCTATTTATTTAGAAGGATTTAAATTTGAGGCAACTTATGAAAGATTATGACTTCACGTTGCTATATCATCCAGGGAAGGCCACTGTAGTTGCAGATGCACTCAGTAGGACGTCTTCTGGAATTCTTGCTTGCTTGGCACTTGAGGATTGGAAATGAGAGGCTATGATAAGTTATTATAGGCTATAGTATTATGAAGATTATGATAAGGTTTTGGTATACCATATGGAGTCTACCCTAGCACTCTTTCAAATGATGAAGCAAAATCAATGGCTGGATCAACATCTCCAAGTGATATGGACACGGATTCAAAATAGAGAGCAGTTTGAATAATGGGAAATACATGTAGATATGTTATTGTATTTCAAGAAATGTTTGGCAATGCCTGTGATAGAGGAAGTGACGAAGGCCATGATTGATGAAGCCCATAAGTCTCAGTTTGCTATTCATCTAGGAGATACAAAAATGTATCGCGATTTGAAGAGGCAACAGTGGTGGAGAGGCATGAGAAGGGATATTTTTAAGTACGTCACTATATGTGTGACTTGTCTTAGGTAAAAGCTGAACATCAAAAGCCTACTGGACAACTTTAACAGCTTCCTATTCTAGGGTGGAAGTGGGAGCATGTTACGATGGATTTTCTCATCGGCTTGCTAAGGATGGAGTAAAAGCACAATGCAATCCGAGTTGTTATCAACAGGTTGACGAAATCAACATATTTCATACCTTTTAGATTGACATGTTTGGGGAGAGTTCTTGGAAAGTTATATCTAGAGATTATAGTAAGATTGCATGGAGTCCAATTGTCCATTACTTCTGATAGAGATACCGATTTAACACCAAGTATCGGAGGAGTTTCCAAGAAGCCTTAGGTATGGATTTCAACTTCAATGCTACTTTTGATCCTTAAACTGATGGGCAATCCAAGTGACTTATTCAGATTCTTGAAGATATGTTACGTGCTTATGTATTGGATTTTGGCAAAAACTAGAAAATACACATGCATCTGGCGAAATTTGTGTACAACAACAGCTATCAAGTGAGTATTGCTATGGCACCATTCGAGGCACTCTATAGACGATTGTGTCAATCACTAGTGTGTTGGACAAAATCAGAGAATAAGATCATTCTTAGACCTGATGAGATCTATGAGAGCAATGAAAAGGTTGCTGTTATTCGTGATCGATTGAAAGTTGCTCAAAGTAGGCAAAAGAGTTATGCTGATAGGAGACATCGACCCATGGAATTGGAAATAGGTGACTTCGTTCTTTAAAAGGCTTCACTGTGCAAGAGCATTTTTCATTTTGGTGTAAGTGGGAAACTTGCACAGAGGTACATTGGCCCATTTGAGATTTCTCACCGTGTTGGTATGGTTGCTTATCGATTCAATCTCCTTCCTGAGCTCTCTCATGTCCATGATGTATTCCACGTGTCGATGCTTTAGAAACGTCCGCCTGAGTCGAGCAAGATTGTTTCATTCCTTGATGTACTGATCTAAGAAGATACAACTTAGGAAAAGGTGCCAGTCCAGATCATTGATTAGAAGGTAATAAGTTTGCAATGCCGTGATATACCCCTAGTGAAAGCTATGTGCTAGCACCACCAGATTGATGAAGCGGCTTGGGAATTAGAATTGAATATGCAAGGATTGTACCCATATTTATTTTGTTTTGGTGGTGATTTCTAATTTCGAGAAATTCCTTTTAGTGGTGGAGAGCTAAAACACTCAGAGATTTAAATAAGCATAATTAGTGTAAAATGGTGGATTAGTGTGCCTTATTGTAATATAAACTTAACCAAATTATTTTGTGATATTTTTCAATTAACTTCAATTTTTGTTTGTTTTTATTGGTTATTTTAAATTTTAAAACAAAAAAATTTACTAAATACCCAACACATCCCTCTATGAAAACCATGTGCGAGACATGGTTTTATAGCTGAAAAACTACCTTGTTTTCTCTATTTAAACTCTCCCTCACTCTTTCATTTCCTTACTTCACACTTTCTGCTCTCTCCTTCCCTCTCTTACCGTCTCTCTCTTTCCCTCTTCCCTCTCTCATTTTTGTTCCAAAATTGAGCAAGAGCCTTGATTCTCAACAGGCTTTGGAAGCCAAGAAACAAGTTCGAGCCTTCGTAAACTCAATTCAAAGCTCAAATTTGAGGTTAGTCCCTTCTTCTCAAAGTTTCAAACTTTTGCCCCAATTTTTTAATTTTCTTTGTAAATTGTAATCCAAGTTTCTTGAGCTTAGAAACCTTTCAATCTAAGTTTGTAAAACCTAAATCATCATGAATCTAAGCTTGATTAGACAAAAATCGAGTTAAATCAAGTTTTTTCCTTTTTCTCATTTTTGGAATAATTTGAAAATCTTTGTGAAAAACTTGTTAAAAAATGTTTAAATCCATTTTATTATGTTAATTTATCATTTTTGAACGTTATCCATGCTCTGCAAACTGTAAAAATAGGTTTAAAATAAGATTTGAGCTTAGGGAGGCTAAGGCTCAAAATCTAGAAATTTTCAAGTTTCGACAGATTGGCAAGCCAAACTCAAAGTTTGGCAGGCCGAATTCATGAGTTCAGCAGGCTGGACTCATATCTTCAATAGGCCGAAGTCATATCTTCAGTAGGCCAAACTGTAGCAGTTCGGTAGGCTAGGTCTCGATGGTCAGTAGGCTGAACTATAAAAGTTCGGTAGACCAAACCAGGGAGTTCGATAGGCCAGCCGGGCTCCAAAAAAATGACTAATTTTTACTTGTTTTCACTGTTTAATACATGAATAGAGACCTCAGCCTAACAATATGATTTTGAGAATATCAAAGGCACACTAAGACACCATGAGAAAGCATGGTATTGTAAAATATTCTAAGTTAGACATTGATGGTTCTAGTTTGTATCTAAGGTTGTTCTTGGTTTCGAGGAGCTGACATATAGCGGATCGGGACTACGGTATTTATATTCTCGTACTGGATAACAAGGTAGGACACTAGTCCCTCTTCTTTGTTAGCCATGATTTCACAAAGAATTTGGCCACAAAGTGTTTTTTGAAAATGTTTTAAGAAATGATTTAAATGAATAGATTTATTTATTGTTGGTAGCTGATGAATAGGGCTAGCAATTTGGGTCACGACCCGATGACACGATATGAACTCAGCACAAAAAAATGCAAGTTAGGGTTGGAAAAATAGGCCTTTGGTTGGAATTGGGTCAAACTCATCTGACCCCCACAAAAAAACAGGTTAGGTTCAGGTCAACATGAAATCAACTCCTAATAACCCACCAAAAACATGTCAAAATCAGGTTAACCAAAAATTGTTAATCAACCCGTGTAACCTACATGGAACCCATATGACCTTAATGCAACCTGTATATCCTGAAATTAATTTTAGGGTTTCAAATTAGTCTAACATTTGTTGTATATCCAACTTGACATGATTCTAATTTCTACAATATTTGTTTTTGTTAAACTTATACAAAGTTTTGTTAACTTTGTTGATGGTTTTGTTTTGTTGGGTTGTTGTTTATTTTGTAGGCTTATTGTTGGATAAGTTGCATAGGTTATTATTTAATTTCTAGCATATAGACAGGTTGCATGGGGTCGTGTCAACCTATTGACACGTCAGATCGTGTCTAGGTTGAGCTTTTTTTGACCTATCAGGTCACGGGCCATGTCCAAGTTGATGTCTTTGCCCTTTAAATAAAGGTTTAACCTGACTCGAACCTGACCCGTTGACACAAATTGCCACCCCTGTTGATGAATAATGAAATAATCATAATGAACGAAATAATAAATGTAAACGAGAAATTTGGTAATATGAGACTTAAATAAAGGAATAGTACCAAACAAGTTAGGTATACCATTCAAATGATATATTAGGGCATGATGCCACATTCAGAGATCAGGTCATGCAAAGAGTGACTTTGGAGGTAGGTCCTGAAACCTAACTAGGCCACCACAGTTGTGATTACTTTGGCTTTGCCTAAGTTAAATGATAAGATTATTTTGATAATGGACCAAATAGTAAAATGAGATTGGTAATTTTAATCTCTACATTTTATAATCATTGTGTTAATAAGGAACTTCATATTAAAATTTTAATGTTTTCAAAGTTTTAGTGATACTAAGCCTTCCGCTTATAATTTTATTTGTTGTAAAATATCCCCTAGGTGAATTGCAACATAGGGTTGATCGAGACTCTACCGAGTGGATAAGTGTAGGAGTCTTTAATTAGGTTATTTACTCTTTTAATTAAGCCATGTAATATGTAATCATTTTTCTTTTCATTGGATCGTGGTTGTATATGTTTAAGTCAATACTATATGTGTGCACAAATATGGGTCCGATGTGGCCTAACTATTTTTTAACCATTTTATTTATTTTGCTTTAAATTTTATCACATTTTATTTATTATGCTATTAATTTATTAAAAACTTGATGTAATTAACTTAAATAATTCGCCATGTCACCACGTGGGTTAAGGTGCGTGATAGAAGTCTTTACCACTGGCTTTTTTTTTTTTTTTTTGAGATCTAGTAGCCTACCTAAAAGAAAAGAAAAATATTTGAATCTTCTAAGTGTCCGATCTTTGAAAGTGTGGAGAACCAGCCTAAAGCCAACAACATGACAGTTGATGTGTCCAAGCATACGAATGTGATGAGTGATGAGTGACAAGGAGTCATCCATTAAGGTAGCTAAAATCCTCAAGTTTACCGCCAATGAATATTGTTGAAAAAAATGGTTTACTTTATAAAAGTGATGGGTCTTGGCGGATTTGCATTCTCCATCACGAGGAGATCGAAATCATATATTTATATGCTCAAAATAGTAATTGGGTAAATGAGAAATTGATGCTCAAAGTGTGCTCATTAATATTTGGATTTTGTTGGAAAAAGCCTAAGGGGGTGTTTGGCAGTGGTGGGGACCACTCAGTTCCTACCACAAACTTAGTTATAAACAGTAAATAGTTCTCACATGCTACAGTAATAATAAAAAAAATTGCTACAGTGTAAAACTCTCACATGCTACAGTAAAAGTGGTTCCCACCACTCTTCCAAACACCCACTAAATGTGGAGTCCTACATTGGTTAGGCATTAAAGCTTGACATCCCCTGACATAAATAAGTACTAAGGTAGTCCCACATTGGTTAGGTATTAAAGCTTGACATCCCTTAACATGTATAAGTACTAGGGTCTTTCTCTACATCTAGCCACTCATGAAATTGCACACAGAATAACATAAAGATTTCCTCTTGTTTTTAAGTCTTCTTACTCTCTTCTTTTTCGAGTCTTGTCTACTCTATCATAGATAGTTTTTTTTGTGATAGAAGAAGACGTTGTTTCAAGTTCATTAGAGGTGGTGTTTAATTGTGCATAGACCATTGTTGTTTGTCATTGTATCCTAGGAGATAGACGTCCGTCGAATCCTCGTGTATAGCTACAGGGAATAAATTTGTTTTAAGGCAAGCGTGAGCCACACATGCCTCGACTGCCATTTTCGTTCCAATTTGTTTTAAAGGGTGAATTTTGTTGTAATATTTTATTTCTAATTTCGTTCAAACATTGTTTCCTTTATACTGTACTTGTTCATTGTACCTCGTATATTTTGCTAACAATCTTAAAACAGATATAGTTCCATTGATGACAAATAGGTTTTGGACATCAAGATAAGACAAGTTTTTTTTTTTGTTCTATTCTTTTCTTCGGTTTATGCATGTCGTGTGTTTTAGTTATTTCCAGGAAAATTTTGTTAATGTTTAAAGCTTAAAACATTTCATAATCTGCTTATGTTTATGTTTTGTTCTAACTTTTATTTTATAAATGTTTACAGATCATATATATATATATATATACATATACATATATAAATATATTTTCCCATATATAATAGTTTTTTTCTATGTTTATGGTTTTGTTTGTTCAAGTTATATATATATATATATAATAGTTTTTCCTTATTTGTGTTTTTTTTTTTTGTTTGTTATATTATGTTATAGTAGTTCTTATATAACAGTTATATATCATAATAGTTTATCTTTACGTATTTTGTTTTATTATATTATAACATAACTGTTCTTTGTTAATGTTTTGTTACAACAGATTACGGTTTTCAGTTACTTGTTATATTAAATTGTTTTAATATATATATAGTTTGGTCTATTACTTAAAAAAATTCTAAAATGCGAATTTATCTTTAGTATAAATTCTAAGACTTGGACTTTTTTTTTTAAGTTGAAGAAATAGGAGATAACATGAATGTTGTTCCAACTAAGAATGTTCCAATTAGGAGCACTTCCAAGACACCGATGCCATCACCTTGGGTTCACACCTTGACCTTGATGCAACCTTTTTTGGTTTCGATTCCTACGAATCACATGAGAAACCTGAGAAATTCAGTGGACTGAATTTTAAAACTTCACAACAAAAGATGTGGTTCTATTTTACAATACTGAATCTTGTGAGATTTTTGTAAGAGGATCCTCCTACTGTTAGAAAGGATGAAACAAATGCTCAAACTTTGCTTACTGTTGAAGCATGGAAGCATTCTGACTTCTTGTGCAAGAACTATATTCTAAACAGTTTCACTAAGGCACTTTATAATGTGTACAGTCCGAAACAAAGGGCCAAAGAAGTGTGAGAGTCTTTGGACCATAAGTACAAAACAGAATATGCTGGTGCTAAAAAGTTCATAGATGGACAGTTCATGAACTATAGAATGGTGGATTCGAAAACTGTAATTAGTCAAGTTCAAGAACTGTAATTACTCATTCATGAAATTCATGCAAAAGGAATGGTAATTAGTGAGTCTTTCCAAGTAGCTGCAATTGTAGAAATACTACCCCTATGTGGAATGACTTTAAAAACTATCTAAAGCACAAGTATAAGGAGATAAGCATTGAAGATCTTATTGTTCAACTTCACATTGAGGAAGACAATAGGGCATCTGAGAAAAAGCTTTCTAACAAGTCTATTGCCAAGGCAAATATGATGGAGCAGAATAAGAAGAACAAGTCTAGGTTCAAGCTGGGACCTAAGGGATGAATTTCAAACAAGCAAAAATTTCAAGGGAAATGTTTCAACTATGTCAAGGTGGGTCATAGATTGGTGGATTGTAGACTGCCAAAGAGGAACAAGAAGAAAGAGGCCAAGGTAGTGGACACCATCACATAAGAAGTGTCAGACATCAGTCTTTCTACCGTGGTCTTTGAAGTCAATATGGTGGACTCTAACCTAAAGGAGTAATGGCTAGACTCTAGGGCCACACACCATGTTTATTGTGATAGAGCTGCCTTTACTAAGCTTGTTCTGTCAAATTCTGAAGAGAAGTTGTATATGGGTAACTTTGCCACATCTGAGATCAAGGGCCAAGGGATGGTATTTCTGAAAATGACATCACGCAAGGAAGTCAAGCTGCAAAATGTGCAGTATATGCCTAATATCTGAAAGAATCTCATTTCTAGAACTCTACTGAGTTCACATGGCTTCAAGATGGTTTTTGAAGCTGATAAAATAATTTTGTCTAAACATAGGATGTATACGGGAAAGGGTTATGTGAAAGATGGGATGTGGAAAATGAACGTAATGGCTATTAAGCCCAATTCCATTAATAAAATTAAAAAGTTTTCCACTTATATGCTTGAGTCTTCTAATTTAAGGCATGGTGGACTAGGTCATGTTAATTATGATACTTTGCATAGATTAATAATCTTTGATCATATGCCCACGTTTAATATTGATCCCAAACATAAGTGTGAAATATGTGTAGAGGCAAAATTAATGAGGTATTTGTTCCAAACAATTGAGAGAAATACTAAGCCACTTGATTTGATGCATAGCGATGTTTGTGACTTAAAATTTGTTCAAACTAGAGGTGGGAACAAATATTTGTTACTTTCATAGATGATAGCACAAAATATTACTATGTATTTTTGCTTAAGAGCAAAAATGAAGTTATAGAGAAGTTTGCTCTCTATAGGCAAGAAGTTGAAAACTAACTTAATAAGAAAATTAAGATGGTAAGAAGTGACTATGGTGGTGAATATGGAGAACTGTTTAGTGAATTTTATGCATAACATGGTATTATTCACAAGGTTATGCCATCCTATTCACCTTAGTCAAATAGTGTGGCTAAACGTAAAAAACATACTTTAAATGATATGATGAATGCGATGCTGATAAGTTCTAGATTGCCACAAAACATGTGGGGCGAAGCCATTTTATTAACCAATTACCTTTTAAATAAAGTATCTCGGAAGAAAGAAGACAAGACCCCTTACAAATTGTGAAAAAGTAGAAAGCCTTCCCACAAATACTTGAGAGTGTGGGGGTGTATTACAAAGGTAATGGTACCTATACCAAAAAAGATGAGAATAGGTCCTGGTTATGCCCACAACAGTAGTGCATAATGGTTCCTTGTGTATGAATCTAAAAACTATGAGATTCTCAAGAACACGATAATGGAATTTGGAATGCATCATTTTTTGAACATGTATTTCCTTGTGAATCAAAAGCGGATGGTCCAAGTTCGTCTAAACGAATGTTTGCGACTATTGAAGAGAATAGTTAGGATCACCTAGAAGTTGAAACTGAAAAAGAAGGGGAAGAGCCTAGATGAAGTAAAAGGGCAAGGATAGAAAAGTCATTTGGACCAGATTTTCTGACCTATATGCTAGAGGCTAAACCTCAAACTTTTAAAAAAGTCGTAAGCTCATCTGAGGGTCCTTTATGGAAAGAAGCCATAAAGAGTGAAATTGATTCCATCATGCAAAATCATACTTGGTAATTAGTGGACCTCCTCCAGGAAGTAAACTGCTAGGTTCTAAGTGGATTTTCAATAAAAAATGAAAGCGGATGGAACAATTGACAAGTATAAGGCTAGACTTGTTATAAAATGTTATAGACAAAAAGAAGGCCTTGATTACTTTGATACTTATTCTCCTATGACAAGAATAACCTCTATTAGAATGATTTTGGCAATTGGTGCTTTGTGGAATGTTAAAGTATATCAGATAGATGTAAAGACTGCTTTTCTTAATGGAGATCTTAAAGAGGAATTATATATGGTACAACCTGAAGGTTATATTGCTCTAGGACAAGAAAAGAAAGTCTACAAGTTGGTGAAGTCTTTGTATAGACTTAAACAAGCACCAAAGAAATGGCATGAGAAATTTGACAGTGTCATGATGTCAAATGGTTTCAAAATTAATGAGTGTTACAAGTGTGTTTATGTCAAAAGTATAGACAATGGATATGTCATTCTTTGTTTGTATGTAGATGATATGCTAATCGTGGGTAGCAATGATCGAATGATCAAATCTACTAAAGACATGTTGAACTCTAGTTCCGACATGAAAGACATGGGACCTACTGATATGATTTTGGGAATCAAAATCAAAAGGTCGCCTGATGGACTCATCTTAAATCAGTCACACTATGTGGACAAGATACTTGACAAATTTAGTAAAAATGACACTGGCGTGGCGAGAACACCAATTAATATTCGTGAACATCTACCCAAAAATAGAGGAGAAAGTATATCCCAAGTGAAATATGCTAGAGTGATAAGCAATTTAATGTACTTAATGAGTTGTACAAGACTAGATATTGCCTATGCTATGAGTAGTCTGAGTAGATTCACGAGTAATCTAGGAGATGACCATTAGAAAGCAATTGTTAGAGTACTGAGGTACTTACGATATACTTGTGATTATGGGCTACACTATACAAGAGATCCTACTGTTCTTGAAGGGTATTTTGATGCAAGTTGGAATTCTAATATACAAGATTCTAAAGCTATGAGCGGATATGTATTCACTTTGGAAGGCGCGGTAGTTTCATAGAGGTTCTCAAAGTAGACAGTAATAACCAGATCCACTATGGAATCTAAATTTGTAGCTTTAGATAAAAGAGGTGAAGAGGTTGAATGGCTATGGCATTTCTTGGAGGATATTCTTGAATGACCTAAACCTATGCCTGCAATATGCATACATTGTGATAATCAATCAACTATTGGCAAGGCATAGAATATGATGTACAATGGTAAGTCAAGACATATACGTAGTCAACATAATACCGTTAGACAACTAATCTCAACTGGAGTCATGACAATAGACTATGTAAGGTCTAAAGAGAATATTGCAAATCCGTTAACCAAAGGATTAAATAGAGGTCAAGTTGGGAAAACATCAAGAGGAATGGGACTTAGGCCCATGAAAGAATAGGTCGAAAAGTGGAAACCCAACCTTGTTGGCTAAAAATCCCAAGATCTAGGTTCAATGCAATAACTAAACTAAATAAACCGAGTAGGATCATTGTGAGGGTTACCCCAACCCATTCTTATAATAAAAACGGTGATACCCATAGGGAAAGGATAAGCAGTTTGCTTTTAATGATTCTTATGCATCGAATACGAGTAATACAAGATACTTTTAAAGTAAGAAATCACCTATGTTAGAGAGAAGTGGGGCCGCTTCAAAGGGGAATTGCTAGGGCTCAATTCTTTAGAAACTCTTATAGAACTAGGGAGATGTTTATGGCCAAAATGAACATAACCATGAGAACTAAAACTATGTCAAGAAAATATCTGTGTGAGGTATGTTATCGTTTACACAAATGACAGAACGGTTCAAGGAAATCGTATCTACTAATCAACTAGTAAAGTAAACATACTTTCATAAAGGAAGGTTCAAAGGTTAATGCCTACCTATCATATGCGGGTATTAACCATAGAACTCTATCACCATGTAGTGTCTTTGTTTTCCCTTATCATCAATTAGTTTCATTCATGTGGGGGATTGTCGAAAAAAATATAACCATTTTAAGGCCTAATTTTTAGTGAGATCCACTTTGTAAAAGTGATAGGTCTTGGTGGATTTGTGTTCTTCGTCCCAAAGAGATCAAAATCATATATTTATATGCTCAAATGGTAATCAGGTGAATGAGAAATTGATATTTAATGTGTGCTTATTAACATTTAGATTTTATTGGAAAAAGCCTAAATGTGGGTCCCACATCGGTTAGGCATCAAACCTTGACATCACTTGACATGTATAAGTACTAGGGTAGTCCCACATTGCTTAAGCACTAAAGCTTGACATCCCTTGACATGTATAAGTATAGGGTCTTTTTCTACATCTAGCCACCCACGAAATTACACACAAAGAATAACGCAAAGCTTTCCTCTTGTTTTTGAGTCTTCTTGCTCTCTTTTTTTTTCAAGTCTTGTCTATTGCTGTCGTATACTTTTTTTTGGTGATAAAGGAAGACACTATTTCAAGTTTACCGAAGGTAGTGTTTAATTGTGTATAGACCATTGTCGCTTGTCATTGTATCTTGGGAGAGAGACGTCTGTCGAATTCTTGTGCACAACTGGAGGGAACGAATCTATTTTAAGAAAAGTGTGAGCTACACGTGCCTTGATTGCCATTTTTGTTCCAATTGAGATTGGTTTGAAGGTTGAATTTTGTTGTAATATTTTATTTCTACTTTCATTCAAACATTCTTTCCTTTATATTGTACTTGTTCGTTGTACCTCCTATATTTTGCTAACAAATATAAGTTCAATGGGAAGTCCTTGTTATATCTTGAAGATGAGTCTCCTACTCTTTTTCTTCAGGTAATGCTCTTTTCATTCACATTAATGTCAATTTGGTTTTAACAACTACTCCTTCTCATTGCCCCATGCTTTTGTTTAGGCCTTTCAACTGTTCAATATTTTTGCCAACAAGTTGGAATTCAAGATGGATAGTCTGTTTGTGCTAAATGCCAAATTGGACTTGTAGGCCAAGCAAGCTGACATGGAGAAGAAAGTTGAAGAGTAGAAAAGGGTCAAGGCCAAGAAGGATCATTTTCTACTCATTTTTTATTACTTTGTAATTTTGAGATAATCATGCTCCTAAATGCAAGCACTAATTTGTAGTATTAGAACAATTTTAATTTCCATTTTAAATTTTCTTTCACAGATATAGTTTCCACTTTATTTTCATTACAAAATAGAATTTTGGGTTTAGAATTGTTAAATTTTCCATCTTATTATTAAATAATTGAAATGTACCAAATTCAATTTCTCATTGTGTAGAATGATCCAAATGATGGCAATTTGAACTAGTCACTAAGTGAGAAGATCGAACCATGACGATGAAATATAAGCTAAGAAGATGTTGTTTTCACAAAAGCTATATGTTATTTTCCCAGAAACTATATTTCGCTTTGTCAAACCAAAAATGAATATGACCAGATGCTTGCTCTATCTAAGACTCGAACCTACAACCTCTTAATAGCCTAGCATATCCTCCACCAATTTACTAATCCTTCACCTTTGTCAATTATAATGCTGTTTTAGATAATAGAAACTAGACCAACCTTAATAAAAACTTTATATTTTAAGTGTCTATTCTAAAATATTTTGAATCTTAAATTTGTTTATTTAATTTAAAATCAGTTTTAAAATACTTTGGACCAAAGCATAGTTCCATTTTAATTTTGGTTTCAAGTAAATTATGTGTTAATATTTGTATGTATATTTAGAGCATATTAATTATGAGGCACACTAAAAAAATAAATTGATATGATTATGGAGTTAGTATTTAAGATAATTTATGATCTTTATACGTTTTAAAGTTAAGGAAGTAATTGGAGTTTACGTGGTGAACTGGTGTCATAAGTTAGAAGTTATCAGTAAATTATTTGCTAAAGAGGTAGGAAATCTATTACTTAACTTTTATGAGATTTTATTTGATTAAAATTTGTTATTTGTTTCAAAAGATAAATTATGTTATTTTATTGATATTACCTTATGAACATCACATGGACAAATTGTTGTAGACCAGCCTTATATTTATACAATGAGGTCAAATTAATTTGACCTGTTTTAACATAATTGAGAAGCATGGTTAGATCATGCAAATTCTATTCATATTAGTGAGGATATGAGAAGTTGGTGAGACATGAAAAGGGTGGTGGTTACGTCCTTGGGCAGGTATAATAGCAGGGAGGCGATGGCTCTCTCACAGAGGCTTTGGCGCTTTCTTGGGTTGAAAATCCCTAAGGGTTTATACAGAGATTATGGCATAGCGAGGATCCAGGACATCAAATCCCCTTGCCGACAACTCATGGTTCAGTATTTTAAGTTATCAAGCGCATCTTTCGAGGCTTACGTTGTGTAAAGAGGCATGATTCTCAATTTCATTATGGATACCAAAAAACATTATTTAATTTGAATTATATAATATGATATAAAAACATGGTAAAGTTTATCTATAGAGTATTCACTATATATGAACATAATGGAATTGTTATATAATAAATAATATTATGTTTGGAAATAAACTATCCATGCAGTTATTAATGTGGTAAAAAATAAAACCTAAAGGTGAATAATGTTTTCCTAATGGGCATATCGATGCTCATTTCCTACTGTTTTTACCTCTCAGGTGGCAGTTAGTATAATTTATCTTATGAGGAGTAGGCGACAATGTTGCTTGTGACGTGTCGAAGCTTCTTTTAGTTTATTATGTATTTCATTTGATCATGTAAGATTCTTAAAACTATAGTGTTGGTTGTGTTAAATTATCTATTAACTGGGAACTATATAATGATGATGATGATTGTATTTTTAATATTTAGTGCTACGCTAAACTGTGGATTGGTATTTTAAATATAATCTATTTTTGTTTTATTCTAAAGACCATTGGACACTATTTTAAATGATTTGAAACTATATTATAAAATTTATTTATATTTATTAAATGCTACCATCCCCCACTTAGGGGCTTTACAAATAAAGGCATGTACCTCAACATCAAAATCAATTTCAATATAAGACAATTGATTGATGATCATGGTAAACTCATTAATATGTGCAGCAACCGGTGTGGTTTCTATCATCTTCAAATTAAACAACTTTTTCACGAGATGTTCCTTATTGTTTGCAAAAGGCTTCTCATACATGTCTGACAGTAGCTTCGTCATCCCTATAATAATCATCTCCTTTGTCATAGTGTGACCCACATACTTTAACAACGTTAACCAAATTACTCCCAGGACCTGTTTGCCAAGACGACTCGATTCATCATCCTTTATATCGTCTAGTTTCTTATTCAAAAGGAATAGGTGCAACTTTTTGATATACAGATAATCTTCCATCTGCATCTTCCAGAATGCAAAGTCCGTTCCATTAAATTTTGCAATTTTGAGTATGGTTCCTTCATCGTTAGCCATCACTCTCCTTGAAAACCAATAGCTCTAATACCAATTGTTGCGAATTAAAAGCTCTAATTCTACTGAGAACATAAAATATGAAAACGAAAAATAAATAAGAACACATGAAATTATAATGGTTCACTCTCAATGTGAGAGCTATATCCACTTTCAATCGTTGCTAAATAATTCACTATGATAACAAAGAAGTCTACAAGAGAAAAATTGCCCACTTTTAAGAATTTTTCTCTAGCCTCTCTCACACTCTAATTTTTTGAGTTTCACTCTACAAAGAAAAGAGCACAACCTATCTATATATAGGTTTGCAAAGAATGGATAACAAAAAAAAAACCATAAAACATGTACTCCAGCACGCTAAGATGCACAGCCATGGGCTTTAGTTCGCGCCACGTGAAACTTCGTTGTTTTGCTTCATTCCTTGAGCTGCCATGACGCCTTTCTACACCCCCGCTCGTGGGTTCTGTCCCACCGCATGGCCGTACATGTCTCCTTTCACTGGGGCGCTCACGACTCAACTTCAACACGTATTTTTGTTGTTTTTTCTTCTCTTCTAGTATCTTTGTAGTAAAATTTTGGTCAATCTTTGAAATCCTCTATGTAAAATGATATTCTTAAAAGTATTGAATTTGACTCTGTACTTCTTAACAGCTTCTTGCGTTCTGAGTTGGGGAGTTAAACACAGAAAAGTTAGGATCAAATCAATAGTAGCATCTGCATGGTGTGGGTCAGTTTCCACAAAGTAGACATTGTGGACGTCCTCCGTTGTTCTAAAAATGACCATAGTTGTTGCCGCATCCTCGGCCACGTCTTCCACCAATGTTGCCGAAGCTTTGAGCATTAAAACTTCTAATTTCCCTGCTTTTTGTTATGACCTCGTGTAGCGAGATTGAACATTAAAAATGTTCAACTACGAAAGAGTTTCATAAGGAAGAAAAAGAGCATTGACATTTGTGTGTTATATGTGTCAGTCTTGAAACCACATAATCGTGCTCACTATCAGAACGTACAATATCGTGTCTTAATCGGAGAGACCATAATTCGTTCAATTAAGAATAATTTCATCTTTGTCAAATATTGATAAATTGTCAGCCTAGTTTTGCAATTTAAATTGCAAAGAGCCTTTAAAAGGCTCCCCATGCATCGAAGGACCTATGAGAACCCACCATCGGTGCTAAGATGTTTTGGTCCATGGAGGATAGTAACCAAGAAACCAGTAGTTGGTCCTATCAATACCATGCTACATATGTTTCTTTTTTCATGTCTCATTTCACATCATCCAATAATATCATGTCACGTCAATTAAAATATTTTTGCTCGTGATATGATTAATAACACAATATTTTAATTAACATTTTATTTTTATTGATACGGCATGATATTATTGACAGACACAAAAAGAGACACGAAAATGAAACACAAGAGACAGATTCTTTTTTTTTTTTTTAAAATTAACCTACTACAACCATTTTCATAAGGTGAAACCTCTGGTGGGTGAATATTTGTAGCCATAACGAAGCCTTCTAGATCAAAGCCAAGAATAGAGGTTAAGATCCGATACTCCCAGAGGAGGAAATTTGTCTTATCCAGTTTGGCTATCATGGAGTGAGCAGGGGGACCAAAAAGCTTAACATAAAGGTTTTGCACAGCAAGCCGTGGGAGGAGGAACGGAGCTCCTGTCGAGGCAAAAAAAAAAATGTCGTTGGAAGCCATTACTGAGTTTATAACCAAGCTCCGACCCAAGAAATGCATTGAAATAAACGACGAGACAAGGACAGTAGATATTATGAGTAATGGCTAAAACAAGCACAACAAATTTATATATATAGACAAATCATTTGCAAGAATAATTCAATCAATAAATTGGAGCTGGCATAATATAATGAATACTCACAAAAAAAAAAAAATTGATTCTGAGACAAAATCTCTCTTGTATTGAGAAATTTGACAGCGGTTTTTATTCCTTTTGTCCTCCATGTCCTCGTATGGAAAAAAGCTGAATGCGCTTCTAGAAGTTCCTACATACATTGTCTTTCAACAGTTAGGTCAATTTCACACAGTTTCTGTTTATATTTTTAGTTAATAAAAAAATAGAAGCAAAAACTATAGCTTTTCAATAAATGTTTAAAATTATATTTTTAAAAAAGTTTTAACAGGTCTAACAAAGTTTTAATTTTTTTAAAAACTAACAAAAATTTTATATTTAAACTTATAATATATTATTAATATTTTAGTACAAGTTTCAAAGTCTATTTTAAAATATATTTTTTCATAAGTTATATTTTATGGTTTTGATATAAAGCACTTCTAGAAAGCAAAAGCACTTCTGACAGTTCACCTAAACACTTCCAGCCCTCAATGCATTTTCTGTTGTAGTCTTTTTAAAAATGAAAGAGTGTCTTCACTCAAATTTTAGTGTCTCCTTGTAATTCTCTGATCACTTTTCTTAATTAAGCAAGCAATTAAATTTTAGTTTGCGCTCATTCTTAACGTATTCACGATTGAAGGAGGGATAGTAACACAAAGGAAGAATTTTGGAACCATTAAGAATACTTTAAAAGGCGAGAAAAAAAATCTCATGGAATATTACTTGGGAATAAAAGAATTTATGAAGCATTACTTCTGCCAGGATGGATTAAGGTTATTACAGACCAACCGCTGCTAATGGAGCTCCTGGCTTTGCAGGCTGCGGTGGTATCTTTTGAACTTAGAGAGCTTCATGCAAGACCTCTTGGCATCCTTCATATCTTTGAGGCTGAATTGACGGGCGTCATTGCACCCGCGGAATTTACGAAACGATTTAGCTAGAACAACATTTCTTTTGTGATGGATCCGTTGGTTGATTAAAGAATAAAATATATATATATATATATATATATATATATATATATATCATAAGTTTCCTTCGCATTATAAAGGCATGTGGAATGCTGCGCTTCAGTATCTTAACAAATGGTACCATTTTCTGCCCTCCACATTTATCGACGGGGTAATCAAGAGACCGATAGACTCACAACTCATGGCGTTCATGTGGATTGTATTGAATTGTAGTTTCTGGTCCTTTTTTTCTCTCTGGCAATGGCATAAAGAGAAATGGCTAGACTTCTACCTATTTAGATAGCTCATTGTCATAAATATGTAATCTTTCTCTTTTCTATTTTTTTCTAATATTGTGTTCGGCTAGAAACTAATTTCTTTGTTCTTTTTTTTGAATTCAAAGTGAGAAGATTCAAACTTTATAGCTTGTGGTATATTTGGGTGTGATATACTGTTAGGCTATGCTAGCAAATCACTAGCTAGAAACATTTTAGTGAGGCATATTTGGAGTTTTTCTTCTGGGTATGAGTCTTTGACGCTGCAGGGAAACCAATGAGAAAGATAACTACACAAACGAAAACATAACCTTCCTAAGACCGTTGATTCCTCAAAATGCCTGTACTTAAGGCATCAAAGCCTTGTTGATTCTCTTAAAAATGCCAAGAATAATTGGAAAAGAAAGAGAAAACTTTCTAGTTCAGAAAATTCAATTCATCACACTTGATTCCGAAATAAAGGATTACAAGATTATTTATAGGACTCGAAAACCTTCCACATTCATGACTTGGTATTAAAACAAAAACCCCTTAAAATTCTAAAACCCTAAACATAAATACAAAAACATTAATACCATGACTCTTAAACTTTTAAAACTTCTACAAATTAAACATCAACTTCTGGAATTCTAATTTCTAACCATAAAGACAAGACCTTAAGAATTCTAAACTAAACACAAGTTAAATGCAAGACTTTTGATATTCTCACTTCCCACAGATGTTGTAAATGCAACAGGGGTTTAGCACTACAAATTAAGATATCGTCAAAGTAAACAACAATAAATTCACCAATGAAAGGTGGCAACGCTTGATTCATGGCTTGCATAAAGGTGCTAAAGACATTAGATAATCCAAATGGCATAACTAACCATTCATATAACCCTATTCAAGTCTTAAAAGCAGTCTTCTATTCATCTCCAAGCCGAATTCGACGATATCCATTTTTCAAATCTAGCTTGCTGAAAATAGTTGATCCACTTAGCTGACCTAGCAAATCATTAAGTCTGAAAATGGGAAATCAATTGCAGACGGTGATTTTGTTGATGGCTCTACTATCTACACACATAACACCGTGAACCATCTTTACTGGGTGTGAGAAGTGTTGGTATTGTGCAAGGACCAATACTTTCACGGACATGCTCTCTTGATGGCAATTCCTCCACCTGGCGACAGATGAAGGAACTAGACCAATTTGGTGTTGAATATCACGCAAAGGTGGTAATTCATCTGGCATCCGGCAGAAACACATCAACGAACTCATCTAGGATCAACTTGGCTTCTTTGGGGGGTTCAGATTCTCGATTCGACAGCTTTCCAATCAAAAGAAAAATCATTCCTATCTCCTTCATCTCTTTTTCAAACTTAGCAAAGGACAATAGGTTGCAGTTTTCTCGAACAGATGGGGGCGTTCATGCATCCTTACTTGGCAAAAAAATAACTTTAGTGAAGTTAAAAGGAAAACAATGTGTTGTTGCACCCATCATGTGTGACTTTTTTGTCATGTTGTAATGGTCTTCCTAAAAGTAGGTGACATGCATCGATGGTTACCACGTCACACCAGACTCGATATGTGTAGTTAGCTCTAATTAAAAAATTAAAAAAAGCATGCTGAGAGACTGTTGCCTCGTTTCCTTTCTTCAACCATGATAGCTTATAAGGCTTGGGATGTTATTCTATCTTCAATCCGAATTTTTGCACAGCATCTTATGATATCACATTCCCGCAGCTACCAGAATCTATCACAAAACGACATACCTTTCCACCGTGCATGTAGGCTGGAAAAATATTATTTTGAAGCCAAGCATCATTAGGTATTCGAGGAGTAAAGCAAGAACGTCTTACCACTAATAAGGGTCCTGTATCACCCTCAAGGTAGCCGTCGTCAACAACTACGCCCTCTTCAAATCAAAGACTGGATCTTCTGAAACCTCAAAACCTTGGACTTCTTGATTCTCGTTGGCCTCAATAAATAGTCCCTTTCCATGTGGGGCTTTCTTGCAATCAGATTGGTGATGGCCCGATTCTCCATAGTTGAAACAACGAATACTAAATTTTATTGCTTTTGTTAGTTGTTGGCCGACATTTGGTTTGGTTGGAGCAGTCACTGGGGTACGATTGTTGGCACTACTACTAGATCCTCCACGGTTAGTACCAATATTGTCTCTAATTGTAACTCCACCTGTAACTTCTTTTTGCAAATTGTTTCTCCAGTTGTAATGCTTGCTGGTACGCTTCAGCTGTAAAAATAGGATCAAATAAGTTAACAGTGTCTTGAAATTGAGGACGCATACCCCCAATATAGCGTAAAACTAATTGTTCATTTGTCTCGGCCAAATCGTTCCTTGATAACAATTGATAGAACTCGGTTGTGTAGTCATCTACCGAGTGTAAGCCTTGGCGCAAGTTTTGCATTCGTTGATACATTGTTCGAGTTTAATTGTAAGGCAAAAAGGGAAGTGTGCATATGCTTTTTCAGCTTCTCCCATGTACTAATCTTTCTCTTTCCTTGTCGATTCCTTTTAAACTTCAATTTGTTGCCACCATACAGAAGCTCTGCCTCAAAATCTCATGGCGACAAGTGGAACTCATCTTTCTTTAGGAGCCTCTTTAAACTCAAAAATTTCATCAACCATGCCCACCCAATCCAAGAATTCCTTGACTTGTAAGCCTCCATGGAATTTTGGAATGTCGATCTTGAGACTAAATTCCCAACGTCTACATTCTTCATTGTTGGCTGTTGGCCTTTTCTAAGGTGGCTGGCATGATGGGGTTGCAATAGATTTTTTAGGATCACTTCTTCTTTTTCAAACTCTTCGTATTCTTTGTGTCGATTAGTAGCCTCAAGTCGTCGGTTTAAAGTAGCCATTTGTTGAGTTAGCAACACAACTTGTTGTAGTCTTGCAACATCATCATGTTCATGGATCTCTGACAGTGGTACTTCACGAGCATTACGACGTCTGCTTAGTAGCATGGTGAAGGGACGAATTCGTCTCTGATACCAACTGATGCAGTGGGGAAGTAGACGAGAAAAATAACTGTCACAAACAAAAACACAACCTTCCTAAGATCGTTGATTCCTTAGAATACCAATACTTAATACATCAAAGTCTTGTTGATTCAGCTAAGAATGCCAAAAACAATGAAAAAAAAGGAAAACCTCTGTAGTTTAGAAAACTTAATTCATCAAACTTGATTCTAAAATGAAGGATATCAAGGTTATTTATAGGACTCTAAAGCCTCCTACATTTATGACTTAATACGAAAACAAAAACTCCTTAAAATTTCAAAATGCCAAACATAAATATAAAAACATTAACACCGAGACTCTTAAACTTTAAAACTTTTAAAAATTAGATACCAACTTTTAGAATTTTAAATTCCCAAGCATAAAGATAAGACCTTAAGAATTCTAAATTAAACACAAGTTAAATGTAAGACTTTTGATATTCTCACTTCTTTATACTCCATAATGGCCGCATCAATCTTGGCTCTATCCCCTATGACTCCCCGGCTTTAAGCTTTTTATGTTTTTTCGTCCCGTGAATAGTATTTTGGATTTTTTAACTTGTTTTGTATTTTGTAAAAAATTTTCTTACATATTTTATTTTTTTAATTTAATAAAGTATGGATAGATTTTTAGAAGGAATTAAACCTAGTTCGAATGTGAATTATTTCGTAAAGGTCAGATTGGTATTGCTGTAACTTTTAAAATAATTGCTATGAGCTATGTTGGGCTAGAAAGCAGCCGAGCGTTTGGCAAACTACAAATTTAAGAGAACAAAAATATATTTGATCCAACTATATTTTTTAAGGTAAAAACAATACCAAAAAGTTGACATTTTATTTTTTATTTAATTGTACTTAATAGATGGAACTATCAATATATATTGCATATCATAGTATTTGTTTTGAAAAGAGATCCACGCTTTATGCAAACACATGAATATGTAATTTTAAACATTCATCAAACTTCTTGGAATGTAATCTTATAGTTTGTCCATTTCTTGTGATATTGGGGGATAAGTTGATTGATCATCAATTTCATCATTGCATTTTTCCAATTCATTCTACTTACAAAGAATGTTACTTGAATCATCTATGATTTTCTTAAAATGACAGTCAGAGTGTCTCTTTATATAATTATGTAGTGTCATGATAGCAATGACCATCTGTACTTGCCTTGTGAAACAATAAGTAGGTATATCTCTTAGGATCTTCCATTGTTTTTTCATACCATAAAAGTTCGTTCAATGATACTTCTAAGGGAAGAGTGTATAGTTGAACACTTCTTGGTAACCGGTTGGTTGACCACCAGACTAAAATCATGAAATATGATATCTTTGACTTGGCCTTTATATGGCCCTAAATAACTCTTTCATTTACAGGTATCCAGCATCTACTAAGTGATATTTTCCTATTAAACATTAATTATGAGCATGTATGCTTTAATAACAAAACAACATATGTGTGTGAGAGAGGAAGAATTGTAAGTACCTTTTAGTGGTTAACATGAAACAAATTATGCATGGCTAGATATTAGAGAAATAAGCCAACGGTTTAAGTTCAAAAGATAAAATAAGGGCTTTCCTTTGTTGCTCTACTTGAGAAAAATTTGTCCAGCACTCAAAAGAGGAAAACAAAGAGAAAAGAAAATAGAGTGCTTGAATCTTACAAAAGGAAAAAAAAAAAAAAAAGGAATACCTAAAAGAGAGGGGGAAACCTTGCAGACCAAATGAAGGAGAAAAAAAAAAAGGAGAAGTAATAATGATAAGAAAACAAAAGGGTTTTCAAATTAGAAGAAATAAGTCCTCAAAAAAATTAGAGGAAATAAGGGTAAACTTGGTATTATAATATTATTGTAGTGACCTTTTCGTAATTTAGGGCTCAGGCACAGGCTTTTTGATGGATTTTTTGGAGCTGTCCTAACCCTACTTTTGATACACGATTCTTTGTGCAGCAAATTACTAGATTATCCCAAGATTTACTCCATGACCAAATGCTTAATTGCCACAAAATTAGATAATAATTGCTCATAAATGAAGCTACAGTAATCCCACATGCCCCCTGAAGCAAAAAAGAAACTTCCACCTGCACATTTAATTCTAGAAAGAAAACGAAGAGATAGAGAGGGGAGGGAATCCTTTTTGCTTATATGTTTTATTGGTTTAAACCTCAGTTATATTTAAAACTTAGAAGTTACACCCATTAACATAGGCTTAGTTTGACAACATTAGTTAAAATTAATAAGTTTCAACTATAACTAAAGCTCTTACATGCTACGTGTAAAGCTTTCACATGCTATATTTCAATTTCAATTTGGTTTTCAAACAGATCCATACGGCATGTTTATTCATATGCAAATATAATAATAAGGGTAATTATATTGTAAGGAGTGTGCTTTCTGTTATCTTCTAGGTATCAGTATAGAAAATTAGATAATAAATTAATACTTGGAGATTGCAATGTCCATAAAATTTAAAATGGCAAATAATTACATTTGATCAGGCTCTTCAATTTTATAGAAAGATTTTCATATTTTATGCAATAACAATTTGCAACCAATTAAATCTAATTAAAATTGTACTCTTGACTCTTATTTAAAAACTTGTCCAAGGTCTTGCTAAACTTCATTTATCCATACCAAATTAATGACCAAACATAGTTAGCACATCCCACCACTTCCTTCGACAGCTTTACCCCTACACATCACACTCGTCAGACCTCGCCTGCCTGCCTATGACAAGCTGAGCCTCGCCTCCCTACACACTCATTGCCATCCAAATTCCCCCTGCCACTCTTCATCAATCCCCTTAAGCCCTAGTCCCTCAATGGTTGCCCAACCACCCTAGGTCTTAATATCACCCCACCTTCACCGTCTTCACTTCAACCTTTGCGCCCTCACAATCATCAGATTTTTGCCCCTGTGCCTCGCTCACTAAGCCCTTCACCCTTCGGCCCCGCTCCCTTGCTATTGTCAAATCCAATTGATGGGTCTTGCAACCCACCATGGATTAAGACTACTCCTCCCACTGATATTGCCTCTCTCATGAGACCCACTCGAGTCTGTGAACGCCTGGGTCAAACGCTAAGACCCACCGTTGTCGGTCTTGCTGGTGCCCTTCCTCTTGTCATCATGGTGATTGATCCGTCGATATCCAAGATATTTTTATTGAAATTATCTTTTGTAAAATTTGTTTTCTATTTTCTCTTTTTTCTAAAATAAAGTTGTGTTTGGAATTTAGTTTGTGTTTTAATGAGGCTTGATTTCTTTTAGGAAATAATTGTGAAATTTATATTATTAGTTAGATATTTAATTTGTGAAACTAATTTGTGTAATTAATTTGATATGTTTTTTTGGAAATTGATAAGATCGTATAGAGTTGAAATGGGTTTAACCATCCAATTATTTTGATATGTTTTGTAGGTGAATTATCAAAGTAATTAATATTAAAACAACTCTTAATACTCTAACAGTATTCTAATTATTTTCAAAAAATAGTTTAATTACTATTAAAAGAGAATTATGAGAAATATGGAATATTTTTGGATTATTAAGCAAAAAATCGTGGTCAAAAGTTGTTAAAAAAATTAGTCTCAAATTTTTTGTCATTAAAGAAGGATGACAATAAAAGGAGAATCATTATTCTTAAGAAAAAAATTGAGTAAGAAAACTTGTAAAAAGCATTTTAATTATCAAAATTTGGGATGAGAATCTGCTTTTGATAAAATATAATGGTTATTCGAGTAGTTATTTATTTTGTAATTAGGCTTTTAGAGAAAATCAGTAAAATTCACCTAGTTTTAATTTTTGGTGAATATAATTTTGAATTTATTTATTTAAACGTGAACGTCAGGGTGCGAACCGCGGACAGAACATGCCCGATGACCGCTCCCCCTTGATATGGATGTATTTTTATGATCTGGATGAACAAACAGAATGATATTATTCGTACGATCATAACATCTATTTTGTAAACAATTGGTGCTCTAGCAATCCAGTATCAAACATATTTTCATGAGCATTTCCTGTGATATGTACTGTGAGGAGATTGAATTCTTGGGTTTTTCTTTAAAGTTAAAAAACACAGGGATATATATCACTGAAGTTGCTTGGATTTGCTTATGGTCGTTATGGATGAGAGAGAAATATATTCGTTGCTGTGATGGAGTTAGGATTTTGTTTAGGGAAGCATAAACTAAGAATGCCAAAAACTGTAGAAATTATTAATATATTAACTCTCAATACTATAAAATAGTTAAAAGAACTAAAATTTCAACTCAAAAATTGAAGAGATAAACTGTTGATTCCAACACTGGGAGTATGGCAAATATGTGTACAATTGAAAAAAATAAAGACCCTAAGAGATGTATGAAGAATCGTTATAAAGAATTACGTAGATTGCTGACTCATTTTCAATCAAAGACATTAAAGACTGAAGCAACTTATAAAATATCGGACCGACATTAATAAAATCATGGAAGACATCAGAGCTTTACTTAAAGGGAAGAGAGATTCAGACATCCAGTTTTAACACTTTGCATGTTGTTGAGGAGCATGATATCCCTATTATAGAAGGAACCAAAATTAAACGTACTAAAAGAAAGGAAAGAGATCATTGTAGATCTAATAGGAGAAAAGGTGCTCTTGAGAAGGCAAAAAAAAAGAAGGTGACACAAGAAAAAGAATGCCTCAACCATAAGTATTATTTGTTTTTGCGATTTCCAATATAAAATATAAAATTTGAATTTGATAATTTGATATTCATGTTTCAGTGTATTACATATATGCATCTTATTTTTTCAGTTGGACAACTTATTACTGAAGCTTTATTGAGCCAGCAACACATGATAAATCCATGGTTTCATTTTGAACAACTACTTGATCTCTACCAAGTATGTTTCATAATTTCTTATAATATACTAATTTATTTAACTATAAAATCAAATCACCACGATGTATGATCTTTTTTTTTTTTTTTTTTTGCTTTGTACTAATAGTTATTTATTTCATAATATATGCACACATTCACTTGGACCACTTGAAGCAAGCAATAGTGCATTTGGA
Source organism: Artocarpus hirsutus (assembly GCA_946598075.1). Lineage (NCBI taxonomy): Eukaryota > Viridiplantae > Streptophyta > Magnoliopsida > Rosales > Moraceae > Artocarpus > Artocarpus hirsutus. The sequence goes on along the minus strand of CAMOHE010052707.1, from coordinate 4,261 downwards.
CTAAGTTGGCAAGCAAGACAAGTCTATTTAGGCTATTTAACGTTTTACTTTCTTCCTTTTAAGTTGGTGTGCGTGTTTTTGCTTTGATTTTAAGTTGGTGCCTTTTATTAGTTCTATTTGTTTCTCAAACGATTAGTTTTAATTAGATTATCTAGTTTTAATTTGCGGATTTTTTTGGGTGTTAGTGTACCAAAGTTTGTATTTTGTCTCTTTGTGCAAATGTTTTTGGATACTTTCTATACTTTTTTTTTTTTTTTTGGATATTGGCTTTCTATGCGTGTTTCGTTATCAAAGCAATAATAACAAGCAACGTGGGTAGAGTGGGAAGAACGAGAGACAGTGGCGGTTGAAGGGGAAAAAACAGAAGAAAAAGAGATTGCAAGAAAAGAAAAAAAAATGGTTAAAATATGAAAAACCCTTTTTCTTCTCGTGAGCTAAAATCTTACCATTTATAATACAAAATCTTCATCTAATATATAATATACTTTTTAAATTAAAATTTACAGTGTAGCGGATGGGAGTAAATAGGACTTCTTCTCAAAGATAATCGTAAAAAGAAAAAAAGTGTCAGAGTCAAACAGTTTTGGATGTGTAGGAGAAAGAAAAGCGGTAAAGAGAGATGAGAAAAGAGGGAAAGGAGTGAAGTAAGAGAGAGAAAAAGAAACAAGTTTTCAAACGAAAATATGTCTGTTTTTTTCTATTAGTAAATATTTAATAGATGTATGAGGTGTCAGTTTTTTATTTGTTGGATAGACAATGGGATAGGAAATTTGGATAGAGGATCTGGCTTCATAGAAGTTTGTGCCGGACTTGATTTCTTCGTTTATTTTTAAATAAAATAGTCGAATTAGTGAGCAGTGATAAATACACTGACGGCATAAAACCAATATGTTTTCTTAAGTTATTAGCATTTTACCTTGACAATAAGGAATCCATTACTTCGGCAACACCTTATGAAAAACACATTCTTCATTTTTGATTCACTGATTTGAATTGTGTTGAATTAAAATTTTTTAAAAAAATTACAATACGTGTCTAAATTATTATTATAAAATTAAAATCTAACACAATATTTAAAATATTTTAAAAATATCCTTAATGATATAATAATTACTTTAATGATATTACATATTGTACTATATAATTACATATAAATAATTTTAATGATATTATTATGAGACATTTGTAAAATTTTTACAAATTAAAGTCATATTTTAATTCAATAAATATAATTGGGCTAATTGTCTCATTAACCCTAAAATTTTTTATTTAAAAAGAAAAGTTTAAACTACGAAATTTAAATTGTAATCCAAACTGATATTTGGATATGCAATTAAAAGTGGTAACATGAATTGGAAATCTAAATCAAATTACTGTTTTGTTAGGTATTGCGAACTCTAGTTTGAAGCATGAAAATTTTATTTAAATGAAAAATAAATATGTAATATGTAAAAAAAAAGTTATCTATTTGAAATAATAGTGTTGAATTACAAATTCGAATTCTTGCAAATTAGAAGCCCTAATTCTATCAAGAATGAAAAATGCAAACGAAAATAAATATACCCTCGATGTGAGAACTACGTCTACTTTTAGCCGCTGTAGAATAATTCACTATGATTGTGAAGAAGTTTATAAGAGAAAATTACATACTCTCTCTCAAGAATTTTTCTCAAACCTCCTCTCTCTATTTTCTGAGTTTTACTCTCTACAAGGAAAATAACTCAACCTATCCATTTATAGGTTTACAAAAGAATAGGTAACAAACTCCAAGAAATCACAAAACATAAGCTCTAGGACACCAACATGCTCCAATTTCCCTAGCATTCGTGCACAGCCGCGAGACTCCAAGGCATGGCCTCTTGTTCCTTCTGTCTTGGTCACAGACGCACACCTGAGATCCAAAAACTGTATCTTCTTTGCATTTTTCATCTTTTCGATTCTCGAAATCCTCTCTTTAGAGTGATATTTTACAAGGCATTAAATTTAACCCCAAACTCCTTAACATAAATATGTAAAAGTAAAATCAATATATAATATTGCTTCAAAATATTAAAATATAGGAGGTTTGAATTTTAAGTTTGGCATTTTAATCCAATTTTAACTATAAATGTAGTTCGTAATAAATATTTTAATAAACAGCAATTCAAATTATGATAGCCACTAAGATTCAACTGAACCAATGTACCAAAGACACCAACAATAACTACACATCTTTCACTCCATCCAATTCGTGCTAATTTGCCTCAAACAAACAAAACAAGATGGCAACTAATTGGAAAATTAACTGTAGTCACACTCGACTATAAAAAGTTGAGTTCGAGTCCTTACCTTTTATTCCAAAAATAATAATAATAAACGAAAGAAAAAAAAAACAGAGAGAGAAAATCAACTATTTGCAGCTGGGAAGCGGAGCCCCGCACAAGCAGCGGTTATGGAAGTAGACCGAGTAGTCGAACCTCGTCTGCAATTCCCCGCCCACCGGAATCATCCCGCACAACCTGTTGTAACTCACATTCAACCCTTGCAAGCTCAGATTTGTCAGCCCAACCGGAAGACTCCCGAATATCTTGTTGTGGTTGAGATCCAAATAGACCAAGCTCTTCGGGACCTCGACCTTCGACAGATCGAACTCAAACGAGTTCCTCGAGAGGTCCAGGTGCTGCAACATCTTCTTGTCCGGTCCGAATAGCAGCGACGCGTCGCCCTCGAGCCTGTTCCGCGACAAGTCTATGTAGGTGAAGTCTTTGTTCCCCAGCGAGGCAGGTATCTTGCCCGAGAGCTGGTTGTGGGACAGGAAAAGATAAAAATCATCTCCCTTGAATTCTCCAAACGAGTCGGGGATCGGTCCTGTGAGCTTGTTGCGGTCCAACCGGAGCCCCGTGAGCTTCGGTAGCCGACCAATAGAGCTCGGGATCGCTCCCGATAGGCCGTTGAAAGAGAGGAAAATGAACTCGAGGCTGGTGATGTCGCCAATGAAGTCCGGGATAGGACCCGAGACGTTTGTCCATGTTATGCTGAGGAACCGGAGTCTCTTCAGCTTGGTGATGGATTGCGGGATCGGTCCGGTCAGGTTGGGGTTCTTGTGGAAGTCGAGGTCTTCGAGGTAGGGAAGGTCGCCGACTTGGTGCGGGATCGGTCCCGAGAGATCGGCGTAGTTGAAGTAAAGGTCCCAAACTCTGTGGGTGTTGTAATGGCACTTGACGCCGTACCAGTGGCAGCAATCGGATTGTGGGTCCCACGAGGGGAGGACATTTGGGTTGTTGGTTTTGAAGGTTTCCTTGATTTGGAGGAGGACTTTCTTGTCCTCTGGGTGGCAGCGCTCGGAGAGAGAAGAGTGAATAATGGTGTAGAAGACAAGGGTTAGGCAGAGGATCTTGGTTTTGGAAGAGGTCATTATTGGGGCATGTACTAATGACTTTCTGGGTTTTGGGTACTTTGATAATTGAAGGGAAATGTTGGGAAAGAAAGGATTGGATTTATAATGTATAATTTGATGGGTTTTATAAAATAGAGAAACAAAAATGGGGTGGAGACGCATATAACTTGAAGCTATATGGCTGCTTATGGATTGTGCTCACACGCTTTAAGGGTGAGTTTGAAATGCTTTATGTCTATGGGTCCAGTTGGCCTTATGTACATTCAGAGTGCGTTTAAAAACATGGGTTCGAGTTAATAATTTTGATTTAAATTTCTCGTTTATTTTTTCGTAAAATTTGTAATTACAGCATTTTTTGTTCAAACCTAGTTTATTTTGAACCAGCCCTTCCGATTCTGCTGTCTGGTCTAGCCTCGTAAAGTTTCATACGCATATAGTAATAAACAATAATATGTACTCCAACTAAGAATTATAATATGATGAATTTTTTCAAATGATGGAATTTTAAGCAGACCATTAAAATGATGGAGTTTTCTTTTTTTGTTTTTTTTAAGTGAAAAATATTATGAATTGGCGGAGCCTTATCTCCGAGAAAAAAAATCAGTTATAATTAATTAACGAATGGAATTGTTTATCGAATCAGTCAGCACAAACCCTTTTTATTACCGAAATGGTACCAGTTGATTCCAATACAATGATGATGATGATGAGAGTAGGGACAAAAGGAACTTCTTCAGTACTGTTGCATTCTAAATGAAAATTTTTCATTTTCAAAATATTATTTCAAGTATATATGTTTTTTTTTTAATTCCTCATCATAATATTCAAGACAATAAGTCAAAGCAGGGCCCGAGTGAGCTCTATATATATATATATATATATATA